>JWJA01005312.1:0-18569 GCA_000812885.1 Lanzia echinophila
ACTTAATGGTATCTTGCCCTCCTTCACCAATGTCATTAATAATGTAATGGACCGTTACTGCTCTCTCCACAACAAAATATAGCTTCTTTGGAAGATCTACATCTTCTAGCCATCTTTGATATAATGATAGTTGTACTCGCGCTTGAGCAATATCTAGCAATCTATTGTTTGGTCACTTCTTGAACATTCGCACAGATCGATAGTTCCAATGTACAGTTGCTTCTCAAACATCGATAACTCTGAATCTAGTGCCATATTGATTGTTCGGTTGATATNNCTTACGCTGGTGTAGTCACTATATTCATGCCTTTGATTTCGATATACATATCCATTGTTCAAATGCTACTTGTGTATTCATTTCTTCCGTTGAAAATTCAAGTTTACCATCATCTCACCTTCAAGAATCCATACTAACATCACAGTCAAATGATTGATGCTTTGCTCCTCGATATCGGTGTTTACTTTCTTCCCTTCTCGCCATGATGAGTTAGTGCTCTAAGCCAAGCTGAAGAAGCTCTGGCTGCTTTGACGAAGTTGAGATAATTACTATATGACGACCCACGGATGGCTTACGAAGCTCAACAGATTAAAGGTGAAGCCACGCATACCCGTGAAACTAACCTGATGAACTATGGGAAACTAATTAACTGGAACTACATTCCGGGTAAGATAAAACTTGAACACGCATACCGGATAGATTGCTTCAGACCTTGTATCAAGCACACGCATGTTTGTTAGTGTTATGAACATGTTTTTCTAGCAGCTTATTGGCATCAATGGATTGATTTACTACTCGCTGACTCCGTCTGCTGGGATGGGTCTGGATATTGAGATGCAGCTCATTATGTCCGGTGTCTTGGACATTTGCCAACAAGTCTGTTTAATCCACGCGATCCAAACCTGTGATTGTATCTACGAGTGTGAGAGATTGAGAACTACCATTTTCAATTTCACTATGTGTCTGGGACATGAGAACTTACAAATCTGACTTTGCCTTAGGATGCTCGATGTACCCACAAGCCCGTTTACCATGGACAGATACGGACGAAGGCCATTACTGCCGCTGGGATCTACTTTGATGTGTGGCAGTCATGCCATCATCGCAATAATGGCCGGTCTCAACTCGTCGAATTGGGAACACCATCAGGCTGCTGCATGGGTGAGCGTCGAATTTTTCTTACTTTACATGCTGGTTTCTGGCGGGGACTTGTTCCATATTCCTTCGAGAATGGCCAACGCTTCCGAAACCTGCATATTCGAGAAACAATTGCAAATACTTGATACAGTCATGAACACCAATCTCGACGACTCCATCTCGCACATGTTTAAAATTTGTTACCAAACCTTTTACGTAAAGATATATGTTATCCTCGAGCTCCGATTTTGAGTCAGACAAAACAGCAAGAATTTGACCAAAAGCTGCAATGCACAATGGACGGGCATTTCACGCTTCCCAATTCATCGATGATGTGATGGCAACGAAAGGTAAGTGATTCCGTCCATTTATACACCTAAATCGTTTGAATATTACTGAGGAAGATACAATGGACGCCGAGCAACAGCGGTACAGATTCGAAAACCCGGCAAGAGTAAGCTCCCAGTAGCATCCTATCTTCCAACCGGGGAGGAAAGCGCTGGGCTATATCATCAGAAATCTTTCGAAGTTCTCTGAGAGCAAAAGGTGTAGCATTGAGCACATGCTCGAATTGGCTGATAAGTATTTCCTGCTCCCTTATGAACCTGACAATGTTTGAGATTGGGCTGAACGATGAGATTTTTGTAGGATCATTTGATCATTGGATTCATCACGCCTCCTCTAGTCTAAGTCACTGGATTTGGTTGTATTGTTTGAGATGCTGTGGGAGATTCATCGGATTGGATTGTTTAAATTGATTTTGTAGATTCATAAATTAATTGGCCATATAAAAAAACAGATTAAAGCTCCACTTATACTGTAAAGATATTATTGGTTAAATCTTTTTATAGTGGGTCCATATCCGAAAAAACCACTCTACGCGTTTTCTTTTGACCGCGTCTTCACCCCTCAACTTCACAACATAAATTCTTCAAATTGTACAACATTACAACCATTCAACCCTTTTAGAATTTTCTCTATACCATCAATCTCGTTGACTTTTACAAATTACCAATCGTCAAGAGTAAGATATCTGCGGATCATATCCTTGTGCATTTAAACTAATAAAATATCAGTGTTAGAAGCACGTCTCGAGCAAGCTGATCTTCTTAAGAAGGTGAGGCAATACAGTTATGTCTTATTATTATTGCTAACAAACGAATCTAGGTTGTCGATGCTATCAAAGATCTCGTACAAGACTGCAACTTCGACTGCAATGATTCTGGAATCGCGCTTCAAGCAATGGACAACTCCCATGTCGCTCTCGTTTCCATGATGCTTAAGGCTGAAAGTTTCTCTCCATACCGATGCGATCGCAATGTTGCGCTCGGTGTCAACCTCACATCTCTTACAAAGGTTCTGCGGGCTGCCCAAGGTGAAGATATTCTCACCATCAAGGCCGAGGATGCACCGGATGTGTTAAACTTGGTGTTTGAGAGCAGCGAGAGCGATCGATTGAGTGAATACGACTTGAAGTTGATGGACATTGATCAAGAACATTTGGGTATCCCAGACACAGAGTATGCGGCGGTGATCTCCATGCCAAGTTCAGAGTTCAAGAGGATCTGTACGGATCTTATGGCTTTGTCAGAGTCTGGTAGGTGTTTGCTTTGCTTTTGAGTGTGTGCGGGCTGGCACTGACAACGGTTTCAACAGTCGCGATCGAAGCCTCCAAAGATGGCGTTAAATTCCACTGCAATGGCGATATTGGTAATGGAGCTGTTACTCTGCGAAGCCACAACAACGTCGAAAAGCCGGAACTCAATGTCGACATTGAGCTTACTGAACCTGTCTCTTTGACTTTCTCCTTAAAATACTTGGTCAACTTCTGCAAGGCCGCAGGTCTCTCCAAGTCTGTAAAACTCTGCTTGTCGAACGAGGTTCCTCTTTTGGTTGAGTATCAGTTGTCTGGAAACAGTTACTTGAGATTTTACCTGGCTCCTAAGGTATGCCTCCCAATCTTCATGCACATGGAATAGTTCCAGGCTAACTCGACTTTTTAGATCGGTGATGATGAATAAATACGATGTTAATGAACAAAGTTACGGACGGTTCCAGCATATTAAGTATGGCGTGTGGGGTTGATTTTATGGATATGGATGTAGTAGATTGAGCTATGAGGTTCTTGTTCTTCAATACCAGGGCACTGAGGAAGCAATCTGATTTCGACTTCGATTTAAAGTCTGTTAGCAAACTGGTATCAAGGGGCATTCGTTACATGTAGTACTATAATCACTACTTATGAACTCAATATGACTTACTTTTTTTTGTTCAAAATGGGATTATCTATAGTATCCAACAGTATTGGTATATAGAAGCCTGTCTCCAGATCCACAGCCATTCATACCGGACAAGTAGTTTATAGTTAATACGTTTTGCTCTCACAAGCAGTTCTCGTTCATCTCCACCTTTAGTCCTCATCCTTATACTTGCATACTTGATAAAGTTCATACGAAGCCTCGGAGTTGCGGTTCCAGGTAGTAAATTTTTGATACGTATAGTCCAGAATTTTTTCCAAGGCTTTGCGTGCATAGGAGATGAGTTCTCGAGCACCCATGGTTTCTGGTTGAAGAAAATTGAGAATATACAATGTGCTTTTGTAGGTTATTGGCTTTGGATGTTTTGGATGATAGTTTTGCATGAGTAGTTTGCGTAGAGTATGTTGTGGAGCGGACAAGAAAAATGAGAAGGGAATGAAAGCTATTATATACAGATACTTATCAAATACGCTATTGATTGAAAACGATATGATATTTTCATCTAGATGAATTAGTTTAGGACCAAAAGAATCAACATGCTTTTGTGACCAGTCGATCGTGACTAAGGGCACACTACCTATCTAGTATCCGTATGCAGGTGCTATACTATTTTAGCATCAACGTTCACGGAGAGCTTCTCTCAACTCTGTTGAACTCACTCTTGGCCAGAACTAGGTTTAAGATCCATCCTCCAACATCCACATCTTGCAACTGCTATCGCTTGTCTAATTGAGTCAAAGAACTTCGTGCACCATATGCGGTTCATAAACATGATGCCAATGACTTACGGTGGGTATAAGGAATACTTGCGCCTCGTAAGATAGAAAGGAGGGTGGTTTGGAAGGACCATCTCCATATTTCCATGCAAGAATAACGTTATGAATCCGGAGCGGTCTCTAGCCAAAAAAGCTACTAAAGCACAGGCTGAGAAAACGACGGACGGGCGATGATGTACGAAGCTAAAATGGTATGTATATTGAAGAGAAACGTGAAGATGAATCTGGAAGCAAATCTGGGGATTTGCTAATACTATTGTCGGTTTGGAATTACCGTACTTAACCACTTACAAAAGTACAAGAACGCAATACGGACGGAGAGATGGATCTAAGGGAGGATAAGGCGGACTCTGTACAAAAATTGTTAGAAAGTGAAGTGGACGATATGGTTTAAGATAATCAATCGTTCGGGCGTGGAACCTCCTTTCCCTATGTTGATGTCTTGCAGTTACAAGATTATAATGGTCTTCAAATTCAACGCACCGCGGAAACATTTATGCAACCGCTCCGCCCTTCCCTCATCTTCCTTGTCCACCCACCCCCACTTCCACTCCCACCACCGCCGTACTTTACCCACGCATGAGAAACTTTTAAATCCTGAATTGAATATCGAGTTGGCTTCACAATTGTAGGACAATATTCCTTCCTTAGAATACATCAAATAAGAAGGTCTTTTTGCTTCTCGGGCGTCAACCCTGATTCAAACAGACTAGCTCTAATTTGGAAATGTCCCAACCAAATATGGACTAGCGGTAACGCTGCTCGGAAATTCGTACACCAACCCCAGACGTGGCCAACACCAACCAACACCAAGAGTGCAGGCCACTTATCACATATGCAGCACGATGGAATGTGATATTGCTTTGTGGCGGTTGCTAACAAGATGTTGGATACTTAATTAAACAATTGAATATTATCTCAAAATCACTCTTCTTCAATCCGGTCGAACTTTCAGTTCTCTCATCATGCTAGACAAAATGGCTGCATTGCCATCCGATCCTGATTCTCAATCTCATCACAAATCTTCCACTTTGCATTCATCTTCATCAACCCTTGGTGGTCTTTTCCCGGAGCTCGTTGCGCATATCGTCTCCTACCTACCCAATCGCGACATCAAGAGCCTGCGGTTGACATGCAAAGCCTTGGGTAACAAAGCTTCTCTACGCCTGGAAAGAGTATTCTTGTCTGCAAATCCCCGCAACATCGAAGTTTGTCGCGCCATCGCTGATCACGAGACATTACGACATCGAGTCCGCGAAATTATTTGGGATGATTCACAGCTCGATAAGAGAGTTGCTTGGAGAACGCACTTCGAACATATCCATGGCGAAAGGCACGATGCTCCATTTGACCGCCCGCTTGAAAAACTTGGGGATGGAGTCCCTCAATGGTTTGAAAGCGCCTGCGAGGAGAATCGCGACTCGACACCAAGAAAGGTGGACCTCCCCCTTGATGTATCGTGGGCATATTTTCATCAGCTTTACCTTCAGCAAGATGAAGTTTTGAGGCAGAATTCCGATGCTGATGCATTGAGATACGCTCTGCAGCGATTTGCATCGGTTCGAAGAATCACCATTGCATGCGGGGTTCATGGATTTCTGGACGCACCGCTGTACGACACGCCAATGATCCGCGGATTCCCCCCGGGGCTTAATTATCCCATCCCTTATGCTTGGCCTATCAGGCCGATGGAAGCCACACCCGTCGAGATTGGCCCATGGAATAATGAGCAAGAAAAGAATCGATGGCGCGGGTTTGTAATCATAATGCATGAGCTCGCACAGAAGAAGGATCACAATGTTTCAGAGTTCGTGATAGATGTGAGTTACCTTCATACTGGCCTGAGTTGCCGCGTCTTCGACCAGCCGTGTGAGGAATATGACAATCTTGTCAACTTACTTCGGCGACCTGGCTTCAGACATATCGATCTTCCAATTATTGCCGATGAACAATGGGTAGACGGGCAGTGGCTCTGCTTCCGTAGCGGCTACCTTAAGAAAGCACTTGGCCAAGCATTGGATTTACAGCACGTTTCGCTCCGCCTCGAGGCGGATTTTGTGCAATTCTTTGATGATGGACCTGCAGGGCTTACAAACTATCTCGAACATTTTATTCCTCTTCGTAGCGTCTACCCCATCGACAAGTGGCAAAACTTGCAACACTTTGGTATTTCGGGTTTCATCGTGAAACGAGACGACCTCCTTTCACTACTCGCCTCGTTGCCAATAACACTACGATCCGCGGAGCTGAGTTTTCTTAAATTTATTGGCGAGCGTGGAAGTTATGGGGATCTTCTATTCGATATGCGTAATAATCTGGGTTGGCGCCAGCGAGCCGCTGTCGAGCAGCCCAAGATCACCATACACGTGACTTCTGCATCACCCGGTGAGGTAGCACAGTATTTCTCTATGGATGATGAGGCCAATGACTTTCTTTATGGTGAAGGAGAGAACCCATTTGGAAACTCGCCTTTCTCTACGCTTGATTATGAGCAAAAACGCTGTGGGATGGGTATCGAGCGAAACGCATTCATGTCTCCATACTGTGTAGAGGATAATCTATACTCAAACCAGCGTCCCCCACCAGAGCTTGAGGATTACTGGTGACTTCAGCATTTAGGATCCAGAAACTAAGATAATAATTCCTGAATCATTTATCGTATTTGGGTCTCGAGATCTTCCTCTAAAGAAGAAGATGTCTGGATTGCCTTATCAATTTGTGTTTTGCTCTATGGCGATGGTGAGGTGGCAGCAAATTGAGTAATACGTGTTTGTTCTCCTTGTTTTCGGCTTATTTTAATTGAATGTTCATTCAAGTGCTTTGCTATGTATTTCGTTGATGCTTGTTTTTCTATCAGAATTAGCTACTGGTTTGCATTTTGTGCATGCGATTTAGTCATTGATTCGTATTTTGAATACCTGAGTTACACCTCGATGCGGTCTGGAGATTAAATCGGTAGGGCAATGTAGTCATTGGCATTTTTACATTTTCTTTATTTGACAAGATTTCTAAATTAAAAGAACGCGTCGAGAATAGCAGTTATGATATTCGAGGCTGTCATCCTCGGGTGAGACCCTGCTATCTACGAAACCCCAACACATACATATACATTTAACTCCAAATATTCGCAACTCGTACCGACTGCCGGGTTCCAAGTGTAGAAGTCAGCAAGAGTAATGTTATAGTCTTCTACTATATCATCACACGTATTATCCGACTCGACTTCATAGAATGCATCGCAATCTGAAACAATACCGGTCTGTACGGGTGATGGAGTAGACACCCCGGTAAAAGTAGACAGAGTTGAGGTTGGCGTGGTCGTAGTGATACTGCTAGAGCCTGAAATACCTACACAGACGTACACATTAGCTTCCAGATATAGACAGCTTGATCCAATGGCCGGATTCCAGCTATAGAAAGTGGCTAAACTGATGCCGTATGCGGCAGCAATATCGCTACAATCATTGCCACTTTCAACCTCATAAAATATGTCGCAATCCGAGACCATACCCGTCTGGATTGGGGATGGCGTTGAAATTGCCGACGTGGCACTGGGAGCTGTCGATGTCAATGTAGCAGTAACACTGCTAGGATTTAGCACTCCGACACAGACGTATACGCTCAGCTCCAGATAAGCGCACGATGAGCCCACAGCCGGATTCCAAGAATAAAATGTGGCAAGACTGATATTGTAATTGGTTGCGATGCTTTGGCAGTCGTCAAGACTCTGTACCTCGTAGAACATATCGCAATCTGCCACTATACCCGTCTGGATCGGGGATGGCGTGGATACCCCATCACCAGTTGATGTGGCTGTTGATGTGGCGTTCCCACTATCTTCGATATCGGGTTCTCCCGGAGGTTGACCGTCGGGGTACAAGGACACACAATAGTATGTTCCTACATCTAAACCACTGCAGTCTGGGCCAACAGTTGGGTTCCATTCGTAGAATTGGGTGATGTTGACATTGAACACGGTCAGAATGTCCTGACATGTTGTATATGAACGTGGTGCTGTCCAAACTGTACAGTTATCTACCTCGCCAGCCGCGAGTGGTGTTGGTGTATAGACCGCGGTAGATGTTGCTGTACGGAAAGAAAAATTCAAGTCAGCGTAAATACAGCAAGGTGCCTACGCAGGTTCGATGGTGGTCTCAGGAGCAGTTGTTATAACTTACCAGTTGTGCTGGAAACAAGGTTAACACAGTAGGAACTACTAGCTGATACCGTACATGGATATGTGTAAGGATTAGCTGCAATCGATGATGCAGTCGCTAATGCTGTGACTGTTGCCCCAGGGAGTATTATCGAGGTGGTCGTCTCCGCATCCCCTAGTGATGGGTTCCAAAGTATAAATCTTTATCGGACATTGAATTAGTTTATTTCTTCAGCGATCAGCGCCCAAAACGGATATTTGAATTTCTTACTCCTGTCGTCATGCGTTAGTCTTAAAGAGGAAAGTTCATTTTCTGTCGGCATCGAAAAGGGTTGTTCAACATACCTCGGCTGTGTTACCAAATACAGTCGCCAAATTCCAGCAATCCGCGGAAATGTCGTCCAAGATGCTGTCAAACCAGGTATACCTGCAAAAGAAATTTTCAGTCAGCCGTAACGCTCTGAGCTTCTTGAGACCGATCAACAAGCCTGTCCATTACCTACCCATAGCAGTCTGTCCTCGTGCCGTTAGCCAGGGGTATGATGGGTGCTGATGCCGTATAGTTCTCAAAAGGGTCAATATAAGGCAATGATGTGGTTGGCGTTTTACTGAAAGGCAGGCTAGTTGTTGTTACCCCGTACCCCGAATACGTGGATATATACCCTACAGCCTCGACACAGTAGTAGTATGATACATAGAGATTGGTGCAATTGGACCACACTTCGGGGTTCAGGAACAGGCTGATAATAACGTATATCAGTGAGCTACAACATGTGCTGGAGAAGGTGCAAGAGCTTACAAGTCTGATAGGGAAATGTCAAACGTTTCCGATATGTAGTCACAATTATCGCCATCACCAACATGGAAGTACCACTGGCCACAATTTGTGTTGCTACCGCTAACGATCGCCGACGGAATTGGCCTATGATTATACATCAGCCGTCTGTGTGCCTTTTGGACTAGAAATTTCCAAATCTTACGCTGGTGTAGTCACTATGGTAGTCCCATTTGCTGTATTAGTTGGCATCAAATATGTACCTGCTGGGTTGGTGACGCAAATGCTCATGAAGCTGTGTAGATTTCTAAGCCCATTTATCAGCTGCCAGGTTTCCCGCTGAGTCTCCTAGACGACAAGGAGAGAAACCAACGAGCAAGTTATACTAAGATCTGAATTCCATGCAATCATCTGTGCCCAGGTTGCGTTTGCCGCAGAAGCAATAGTAAAGCATGTGTCGCTGCTCTGGACAGTATAGAGAGTACAATTACTAGCGGTGCTGGCGACGTTGTTGGTGCTCTCAGTCGTTGTGTTCATGGTAGTATTCACAAGCCGGGGAAATACCACGTCTATAACTGAAGCACGAGTCATTGTTGAAAGAAGAAGCAACAATGAGTATGCAAGTATTGCCCTCATCTTGAAGTTTGCGCGATGCTGAATGTTCTAATTCGTCAAAGTTCTAGGAGTGTGGCAACAAAATATTGCTAAGTTGAGTGATCTCTTGAAGCGAGAAACTGACATGAGGAGTCCGTCAAGGAGATCTATTATGAATTTTTAGGGTTTCCGCTCGGTCTGTTCAGGGACTGGCTTCTTTGGGATAGTTTCAATCTCACGCCGTGCCATAAGGTTCTCCTTTTTGTTCGGAGATTGAATTTGATGTAATATTTTCTCATCTCCTGCATTAGCCCCGAGATACTGTGGTCATTTGACACATATGCAACGACATGCCCAAAGATTGGATATGCGAAATGAGGTCTGTCAGCGCAGCATTTTCTCCGGTCAGGCGAAGCGATGTTGGTGAAGTGTTTGCTCGTATGATCCGTCCCACATCAACCTTGTATCCGTTTATATCCCCTTTTCAAATCATCGTACAATGAGTGGTAATAAAGTAATTTATTGAATTGGTTGGAATTGTGTTGGTACCCTACGGTTTCCTGGTTGCTTAGTGGCTATCATGAGCACTTGACTTTCTCTATTCTCGCCTAGTCTAGGAACAAGAAATTCGGCATGAGCCGAATCCGGATCAATATGCGGTGCACATGTTTAGTGGTGCTTATGTGGGTACTTAGGCGCCTCCAATTCGAAAAGATGGAAAGAAATTGTGGAGAGAAACCCGATAGAGTGGTAAATTACCTCGGAAATGTTTCTGCAATAACACTTGACTGCAGAATACCCAATATCACATAGGTACCTGCTTTTTAGTGACAGGGAAATTACTTCTCCGCAAAAAGAAAGGCGCCATCTAGAGTTGGGGGCGGAAGAAGTAATTGTCTCCACTTTCGGCATGCTATTTTGAATGCGATTTCGATATATGTGCTAAGTTGTCTATCACATCGCAGGGAAGATAGTGTTCCTTTGCCCTAGCAAAAGAGTTGGATAGGGAATGGACAATTATCCTAATCTTACTGTTCTTGCAGCCATTAAGGCATGTTAATTCTATTCCCCTTGTCAGGGACAGACATCTGTACGATGTGCTTGGAGCGAGCCAGTGCTCCGGATCAATTCCGACCTATGATTATGATGTTGGACTGTATCTTCCAGACTCGGAGTTCTATATGCGATATCGTATATAATATCTTTGTCTCTCCGTGGACTGGGTGATATGTTTGGCTGTACAATTTTGCTCCGTAGTCTTTGCCAACCATCAGCTCACTGCTCACCATATCATGGCTTATCGAAGACTGCAGTGGTCTCTCGGGCTTCTTGTGTTTCTTGTATTCTCGGCTTCAAAGTACGATTATATATTTCATTCCCTGTACGGATCAGATTCATCAAATCATATTATACCGCATGTAGCAGGTCCGACTCCACCAACCCCCAAAACCGAACTTCTGCTTCGTGAAACGACAGCAACAAATTCTTCGACAGGTACAGGAACCTACACGTGTGGTCCAAACTCACCATGCAGTAATGGAGCCTGCTGTGGTTCTAGCGGATGGTGTGGCTACGGTGATACTTATTGCGGAGATGGCTGCCAGGTATGTATTAGATATTTAGAAGCTGAAATGAGACTAATGACCAAAGTCCGATTGCGATGCGACCGCAGAGTGTGGTCAGTACGCGGCAACAGTCAACGCAACATGCCCTTTAAATGTATGCTGCTCGGAATTTGGCTTCTGCGGTACCTTAAGTGATTTCTGTGCTACTGGATGTCAATCCAATTGTGAACAGCCACTTCCCAATTCCGTTACTAGCAACGTTCAAAGTAGGATCGTTGGTTACTGGGAGGCTTGGAACTCGCAAAAGCCCTGTGTAAGTCTCCTTGCCATATCGTTACCCATCCTCATTGTGAAGCACCATGGCAGCTGCATGCTCTTCGAAGATTAGTATGTTTGCGTATAGTGAGCACGGCAAATATTTGTTACTTGATGACAGGCTTCATGTGAAATCTATCATTTGGAAGCTAGCAGGCGATTCATTCATAAGTTTTATCATATGACTAATGTTTGTAGGGAACCATGAACGCGGGCGAAATCCCTGCCAACATGTTAACACATCTCAATGTAGCCTTTGCCTACATCACCTCGGACTTTGAATTAACCAACATGGATGGCGTGTCGTCGGCGATCTATCAGAATGTAGGAGATGTCAAGTCCAAAAATCCAAACATCAAAATACTCATATCTGTCGGCGGCTGGGCCTTCACCGACCCTGGGTCCACCCAAGAGATTTTCACCAACATGGCATCAACATCAGCAAATCGAGCCACATTCATTCAGAATGTGCTCAGCTGGTTAGGTGAGTATGGCTATGACGGAGTTGACTTTGACTGGGAGTATCCAGGGGCAAGCGACCGCGGCGGCAACACGGATGATGGAGCAAATTATGCCCTTTTTTTACAGGAACTTCGAGCAGCCATAGACAGTAGCGGTCATGACTACATCGTAACATTTACGGCTCCGACTTCGTACTGGTATCTTCAGAATTTTGATCTAGAGAACATGGTACCTTACGTTGACTGGGTTAATCTGATGACCTACGATCTTCACGGAGTTTGGGATGCGACGGATATCTACATCGGCTCTGAAATCTTCGCTCACACCAATTTGACCGAAATAGACCTTGCTCTAGATCTAGTTCGTGGCGTATCTCATTTTATATTCAAGCATTCTCTTTGGCTAACTGCATGTCTAGTTCTGGAGGGTTGGTATTGATCCCTCCGATATTGTGCTTGGATTGGGATTCTATGGAAGGACTTACCAGCTTGCCGATCCTTCATGCTGGCAACCAGGCTGCGCCTTTATCGCGGCCGGACCAGCAGGTGAATGTACCCAAACGGCGGGAATTCTTTCTTATAGTGGTAAGTACCCCCGCCTTGTCTCCAATTCAACCACGAAAGGAACTAGTCCTCACCAATAATGCAGAAATCATGCAGATAATACAGGATACGGGTGCTTCTCCCTATACTGATACAACCGCCGGCGTTGAGTACATGGTCTACGGTGGCAACAACTGGGTCTCGTAAGTTTCGTGGGTCAATTAGATAATGGTCGGTGTCAGCTAACGTAGAACTAAGATATGACGATGCATTAACCTTCGCAGCAAAGATAGAGTACGCAAATCAGATCGGTTTAGCGGGTCTGTTGGTATGGGCTATCGATTTAGACGACGACAATCTCGATGCTTTAACAGCAATCACAGATAGTTCATTAATCAGCGACTCCGGCATTGACTTTTCACTCGTGCCTCTAGACTATTTGTTTCCTTCCGAGATACTTCCTTCAAATAGTAGTACAATCAACTACGGGTTGGTAAACTTCGGTGGCTCTGCTGCTGAAGGTTCGATGGACCCTAGTAAAACTGGATTTGGCTTTATGCTTGTCGCTGGCGATTCTTTTGCCGTCACGAATCTTAAGAAGCGCGACGGTCAACCCGAGCCATTTGTCTTTCTCAGCTGTCCAACGGATGTACACCTTGGGCCCACCAACAAGATTCAGACAGCTAGGGTTGTATGTCTTAATGATGATCTCCAAGGGTGCTTCCGGATTATGGAACAGGGTGTCAAAGGGACTATTGTCGAAATGCCGGATAATGTCAGTGCTGATATAGTCTGTTCATTGCGAATCAAACAAAGCTGACTTCTTTAGTGTGCAGAGAACGCATTTGCCAGGGCAATATCTCTTGAAGTTGCAAAAGGTTAGCTGCTCTTCCTAACGATCTTTTGGCACATTTTACTCATGACTTTATGCAGATCAATACCTCCCCGTCGAGATACTCAGCAAGAGAAGCCCCACATCACAAGTATATGATTTCAAATTCGATTTCAATCTTGATCTCGCTCGGAGAGATACAAACAATACGGTTATGCGGATGGACTACTGCAATCTCCCAACATACTGGGATAGCTTGGTGGATTATCCAGGAATCCAAGCTCGGGACCTAAACAGCATTGCTAGCCGGTACTTTGCTCCAACCACCACTGAGTGGAGCGAGAAGTCACAGTCTGTGGGGACAAATATTCCAGTGAGTGATCAGTACTATGCACTCGTCGAAGAGGATATGAGCGCCCCCCTCTTCTGGGATACGACGGGGACGGGTCAGTGTAGTATCGACTCCGAAGATGACGAGTACACTGAAGGGGTCGCGGCTTATGTTAATGGTAACGTTGACGCAGCGTTTTATTTTGGCTTCTCAATGATTGTAAGTTCCTCAAGTCAACACAATTTAGTGACACACATGCCCAATTGACCAATATGTCGTTCTCTCGTTACTCCCTCATCCAAACTTGCCATATGGACATGCGAGAACAACATTCTAACTCACATTCACAATAGGCTGTAGTAAGCAGCGGAAGCATTGATCCTATTGAAGCTACGCAAACCAGCGGATTTATAAATGTTCTAGGGCAAACCGATTTGACATATGGCATTGGCGGTGTTGGCAATTTTGATATATCGTCAGCAAATCAAGGCAATCCCGCCGTTAGCCAGGGTAGTCGTGTTTATGTGAAAGGAAACACGATTAATGTGGCTGGAGGTAACTCCGTTACATTTAAGCCATATTATGAGTTCGATTATGAGCTAGCCACTTATAACAGCAGCTCAGATGATGATCCGAATGGCAGTAACAGTGCAGCGCCATTTGACGGCTTGCTGGAAGCCCGGACAATCACGGATTTTGGAAGCTTTACGGCTACGTTTCCATCGGAAAGTTCAGACGATTCTCCAAGCTATCCGGACAATAGTCGACGCTCGTCCAATCAGATTTCCATTCCTACGACTAATGTCCTCTACAGTTCTTCGGGGACAGGAGGGATGATTAGCATTGGCTCTTATGTGAGATTCGGCATGGAGGTTGAAATGCCGGGTTCTCTTGTGAGCTCTGGTGGACCCCTTGTTGATGTAAGTCTACGTTCAATGTCTGGCCAAGATACGTGGATATCACTAACAAAAACAGTTCTCACTCGTTTGGAATACATTGGCTCAGTTTTCATTTACTCCTAGCTCCGAGAAAGTTTGTGTCGGCTATGAAGTTGCGTAAGTGAAACGAATATTAGCAGAATATACCCAGGGCACGAGTGAACTAGGCTAATTATACCGCTCCAAACAGAACCCAAGCATACCAAGTAGCTGCAACGTAAGTAGACGTTACTCAAAATTCATGGAATAGTAGTATACGCAATACTAACTTATCTGATCGAGCAATAGTAATCAACTATCCTGGGACACTGATGAAGTGGTTTTGGTATACGATCGGGTGAGTATCTATTCATCTATTCCCCCGAGAATATATATATATATATGAGACACGAGTGTTAAAGTCCACTCTCAGGGCCCCTAATGATCTGAGAAGACTATCGGCGCTGATCGAGCGACTTATTCGGCTAGCCATGTCTTCGCGAATTCTAGAGAACGATTGCTGACATGTCAATAGCAAGCCCCAGATGGCGACCAATCATGCTATGCGATTGATTCGCTTAGCAAGAAAAGACGAGGTACTGCCCTACCGGACAACAGGGAACTAATATCTCGACAAAGCGGGTCTGTGCCTCTTTTTCCAGGCTGGGGATACGGATCGGATATTCCCCTTGATGTCTCAAACTTCCTCCCGGACGATGGAGTGGCTGTCTTCGCTGGGGCGGCTGCTGCTGCTGCCGTGTTCAAGTGCGATAACTGCGTCAGCTGTACGGAAGTTAAGGCAGGAACTTGCTGCGGCTGTTTATGCTTGAGATGTGTTTATGGCTTCAGCCACATCGACGCGTGTTCTGAGTGCGACGAGATGAACCCCGATGGCGCATGGCCAGGATCTACCTTTGTGATAAAGAGAGACATTGACAAAGGACTTGACGATACTTTGGACTCTGGCTCTGAAGATGACTTCTCTTCGGACCTAGAAGAGCGAGCCGGCTCGTCGTACTTATTGCCACGTAGATCAGGCGTAGCAACAATGATGTATAAGAGAGTCACGGCTTGCGAAGGAGATACTGACTACGCACCTTCCCCTTGGAGATATCCAGCGTTTCCATCCAATGCACAGTATCCTTGGGATGGCATTCAGAATGGGAAGTGGGACGGAATTGCCAGATACTATGGCAATGCTTCAGATGTTTGTTCAGATTGGAGTGTAGCCCAGCTGCAAACTGCAGATACAGTATGGTCGACCGGAGCCCGCGCAGACTATCAGAGTACGTCTCTCACCACATCATACTTTCTCTGCTAATTGGTATTTTTTAAAGCCGAACATGTTTTTGAAGGCCAATTGATTGGCGACTTTTTTAAACAGTGGCTGGTTAATGGCAAAGTAAAAAATCAGGCCTCAACAGTACAATTAAGGACAATGAAAAATCTTACGTGCGATTGGTCATACATTTACGCTCAGACTCCATCTGTCACAGGCTCAACTTGGACAACTAGCAAAGGCTTAAAACAAATTTCGTTATTCACAGCCATGATGACCGAACTGGGCAACGAGTCTCATTTGGATCGCCTTACTATCTTAATGACGGGACCAAATGCAATGAAAGGCACTGTAAGTTCACTTGTTTCACATATTAGCCATAAGTTTAGCTATATCTCCATTATCACTATTTTTGGGATATTGCTAGGCTTGGGGTGTTCGTCATCCTTATTTATTTCAAGAATGCATACTCACGGAAACTAGCTCTTCTCGGGAGGACGAGCAATCAACCCAGACCTCGGCGCTCCTTATCGAACAATGCCGCCAGAAGCGCAACTCCTCGCTGTTAAGGACTTTGGTAAGTATTCTTCGAATACGAATTAGCTCGTGCAATAATTGCTAATTACTCTTATCATCCAGGTATGGTATTCGAATATCTGAACAATGCCGCGGTTTGGGATCAGTTTTGTGATACTTTCGAAGCCATGTGGTACCAACTAGACACTTTCGATCAATATTACGAACAAAGGTTCGGCGATGGTTTCCTAGGTACGACACTGACAGCTGAGTGGGAAAATTACGTTCGCGCTAGCTTGGACTCTATGGTTGTGCGTTCACGCACGCTTTACAACGCTCTATACCACGCAAGAACGTAAGTATGCCTTTTATACAACGCATTCCCCAGATCGAAACTAATCGGAAATTTTGTAGCATTATACCTAATGGTATATCGGAACTCCATTGGTCTGTAAATGCTGGGAATGTTAATCTGTTTCGAATACCTGGCACATGTGAACATTTGGCGGCGACCACTGTTTGATCGATAGCTTGAGCTACCTTGGAAATCTTTTATAATATATAATTAGTTGTGTAATTCCAACTGTAACTCGCTATCTTGTAAAAGTTTTAATGGCAAATTACTCGAATCGAAGATCGATAAGTTCGATTCGAAGCTCGGCATGTTCGATTCGAGTCCGAAAAGTTAATTCGAGCCCAAAATGTTCGAATCTAGCCCGGAAGGTAGGTAGGGAGGTAGGAGGGTGGGGAGGTTGAGATATTCAAGCTTCGAGGAGAATTAGTTCAGAGTAGAGCGACGGCTGCATAATAGACTCTAATTATCAGTGTTTGTTTCTCTGCTGATGGTCAAAACGCAATACGGTTTCCAATAACAATATGTCCAATGAATCACGATTTTGGGATACTGCCACTTTTCCAAGCATACCACCAGCATGGTAAATTCAATCCCAAGAATAAAGGCTTTTCAACTCTCTAGGATACCAATCCCACCAGGATTGAGGGTGACACCCTAACTTGTCTAGCAAGATAGAGAGAGTCGATGGTAACGAAAACGTTGGCCAACATTCTCACTTAGAGACTTCTCGTGCGTACATAAAAATCATACTCACATAGTCTCTTCTCGGCAGACCGAGAGTAGAATACGGGCTCCCCCTCACAGGAACACATATATCAACCGGTGCACTAAATCTCCCTCTCACATGCTGTGGGTCAGTAATTCTTGCAAGCTCCAATCCCAATGACTATCCTCTTATTGATCCTAACGATTTTGCCACAGATGCCGATTGCTGCATCTACGCATTGGCTGAACAGGCAGCAGATATTATCTTAAAACAAGATATTATCGTCCGAACCTTGGGGGTTAAGATGTCATTTTTAACATTTTCTCCCACTTTAGCTGGTCACAACCACTCCATGGTTACGAAAGCACTCAGAAAGCATGCATGGAAATTCCATAATAAATGACGAATTATGCTGTCACTACCTAGCACAATTTCTTTTGCTAATATGATTGTAACTACATATCACAATAAAGATATCCTATTTCCAGCGCGTGAATACGTGGTTCCGCGGCGAACGACGATTTGCGGGGCAAAAAGGTTCTGGGTATAATCAGCTTAACCAACCCCTGAAGGCAACCAACCATCTGACGTAATCTCGAAACTTGGCTTAGCCTAAGCACACTCGCTGTCTGAGTCTTGGTGAATTATAAGTTATAACTGTCACTAATCATCATAATGTCCAGTTTTCAATATCCTAATCGGCTTGATGCAAGTTCCATTCGACTGCTACGTATCTCTACTTCATCTAAGAACGACGAGAATGTATTGGAGCTTCAAATAGCCGAGCATCAGCTGGCATCACTCCCGCCGTTTCGCGCGCTTTCATATACCTGGGGTCCGCCCGCAGCTACATCATCCGGATATACTGAGGCAGACAAGTCTACTATACGCATCAATGATCATGAGTTCGAGGTGTTGCCAAATTTGTTGGATGCTTTACTCCACATCCAGGCCACAGAAGCGTGCACGCAAACCTTGTGTTATTACTGGATTGACGCGATATGCATCAATCAAGGGGACCCAACGGAAAGAGGAGTACAAGTGGGTATCATGGA
>JWJA01005315.1:0-19462 GCA_000812885.1 Lanzia echinophila
CCTTAGGCTTGGTTCAGAAAGACTCACTGGCGCGCACGGACTAGGTGAAGGAACGAATGGGCTAAGTGAGATTAGAAGAGGATGCGATTTTGAAATCTAAGCCCGCTGAGGAAGAGGAAGGAATAGGAAGGAAGGAGAGAAGCGAGGGGAATCGAAAACACAGGGCAGAACTCCAACTCATGTTGGTGTAGGAACTCCTATGTCTGCGTGCACTTCTGTCGATGCCAAAAAAGTGATTACAGTACCGGGCACCTCAACTCCACAGCCGGTGAAACGCAATAATCTGCATCAGTTCCTGCGACGCGAGAAACAAAAATGAACATTAATACAATGCATACCGTAGCGTAGTCAACCAAGACAAACCCCCGGTACTCCGAGAGAGGGGATTGGATGGTTGCGCTCCTTATGAAAAGCTAGATACAGAAGTGGTGAGGGGAAAGCAGCTACTGATTGATTGTACTGCGAGGAGAAGTTAAGAATGCTCAAATAGAAGTTATATGCGAGAGAGGTAATTACTGACATTAATAGCTATTTAGGACATATGTTTGTTGAATAGACAGATACATTGTGCTGCTACCAAGAAGCAATATCTGGAAGTCTGAATTGACCTGTACCGGGTACAGCATATCGCGACAACATCTGCATAATCCGGCGCCATAATCGCCATGGATCTTTGCTTTACTTACACAGGATATCCATACCTGTTGACCAAAGATGGCTAATTGATTCTTCATGCATATCTATTGTTGGTATGTATAATGGCACCGCTGCTTCCTTCGCTCCATCTCATCTTTGAAGCCTTGCAGCCAACCAAACCTCAACTTGTCGATCCGGGAGTTACATGATGCACATGGAGATGATATCGGACTTCGCCTTGTCTGGCGAGCCTCTTATACTGTGGCCTAGACAACAAGTAACTATTGTGAGAAAGGCGGTAGAGAAGTTAGTTTATCTTTTCAAGTGGTGAGGAATTGAAGGCCTAATTACCTGTGTCATCTAATAATTACGCTGGGACGTACCGTATGCTATATGGTCTGCATATCCCGTGCTTTTTTTCTGAGCCAAACTGCATAATCTGACTTCTTCCAAACTACTCGAAAGTACACTTCGGGATTGTGCCTCGAATTCGTCCAATAACATAGGCCATTCTCCTTGGAACCCAGTTGTGTCGACCAAGGCGATAAGCGTCTATATGGCCATGTGTTGCACCTCTTGCACTTATCCGTTCGTAATGTAAGAATTCATATGGATCTCTGTAGATATTAAATCGAGACTGCAAGAGTTCACGAATCTTTCCAAAAGTCTTTGCTTCATCAAATGGAAGCTCCGACACTTCCCAACAGTCCTTGCCATTCTTGTCTTTACCAGCAAACCTTTCTGTATACACCCGATAGCCCAAACCGATATATTTCAAGTTATTTGCTGTCCTGTCGCCATCTTTCATGTCTCGTTTGATTTGGTATAGATGCCGTGCCCATTCTCGACGAACCTTGTCGTGCTCAAGACAAGTCTTCTCAAACTTGCTTTTCCACCGCTCACATATATCCAAATCTCCCACAGTATACTGAGCTCGTGGATTTCCGCAGAGATTGTTGGGAATTAAAGGCATGCCAGCATCAAATGGTCCCCTCGGAATCATCAAAGTATCCAGAGCTTTCATATGTGGTAGAATTGCGGTCATAAAATATTTCATCATGCATTTCGTCATAGAGATATTGAGGAATTTCAAAGCATCGCAACGAATAAAGCCGTCCAATAACCTTTTCTGATGCCAACTCGAGTCGGTTTCCACTACAATATTTCCCAAGTCCAGAGACTGCCAGTGAGTATAGAGAAACTGCGGATCTTCACCCCACTTAAAATCCTGAAGGCGGCTTATTGGCTTTCGGCGACCACTATCGTCGGCTTTGTTTTGATATGAAATCAATTTTACAGGTTCCAGCTGGCACAGGTGTTTGATCAAGTGTGCAGTCTCTTCGTCATAGCTAGAAACTGATACGTGTTCCAAGTTGGTCGCCTCATAAAAGGCAGTAGGATATCCCAGTTCCAGCTTCTAGAAGCTACCAAGCGGCCCATCTCTTGGAAACACCAGCAGTTTCCCAAGCTCAAAACGCGTAGAAACTTTAGCTCGGTGAGATATTGTAGAAAGTAGGCATGGTTATTAGGCAGTAAAGGCAAGAACCCAGGGCCTAGTTTTAACTCTCTTAATTTCAAAGGTGGGGCAGGGGAAGATCTGAATATCTCAATCAGCATCCACAGGGCGCTTCGCCTTTCCCAGACACCAGTTGCTGCGCTGGAAATTTCAAGAGACTTCAGCGCTGGAGATCGAACCAAAACCTGTGAAATTTGAGTCACTGCAGAACTTGCGAGTCAGCAGTTGTACCATTTAGCAAGCACTAGAAAAAAGAAACGAGATCTTGCGAATGGGAATCAAGAGGATGCAGATGAGGAAAGGGAAACAGGCATGTGGAATTTGAGTTTGAGAAGTGCAAAATCAAAAGACTTGATATCCTATACTCACATGTATGGTAGGGAGTCCAGCCAAATTTATCGCCTTCGAGACTCTCTATAGGATTAATAGTAAGCTTTGTCAAGTTACTCAAACTCAGGAGAGTGCCGGTATTGATGCTGTTCAGCCGATCTGGATGCTTATCTGGTACTGCGAGAACAAATTCTCTGATTCCTTTTGGTAAAGGAACTGTTCTCACGCTCGGCCTAGGATCAAGTGACACTGCCCAGTAACCTCCGGCTAATTTAATCCTTACGAAGAATGTAGTGCTTGAAGGAAGTTTGTCCAGAAACAGAAAACCAAACAACCCATTGGACATGTACTAAAGTCTACGTCCGGGGTGCAACTAGCGATATGGAGATGGATGATAAACACCCTCCACTTGTTATTTATGCGAGGAAGAAGAATATGATTTACTAGTACTTACTCGATAGAAATAAGATTGGGCAGCTTTTTCAAACATTGATCCAAGCAAGCAATCAGAGAACGATATTCGAATTTCCTCATTGCCCGCACTTCCGACATCTGAGAAATCACAGAGTACCATTGATCGGCACATCCAATGTTTCTGCCCAAGAGAAGGGTTTTTGTGTATTGTACGTAAGCCTCTGGCAAATTCGCAAACCTCTGTAAGATCTCTACCCTGCAATCTTGAATCTCTACCTTTCGATATAAGTAAGGTAGGAATATCTGATGGAATAATTTGCAGACTCGACATAATGTAGCAAGAGTCTGTCGAGAAGTAATGGTTTCGGCAAGGGCAACCAAAAGACATGAAGAAATATTTCGAGAACTCATTTTGTTTCGTAAAATCTGTAGAATTTATTAGATTTTTCCATGTGCTTTCAATTCGGATTTGCGAAATTGGCCGGAAATTTACTGATAAATGGATAAATTGATGTGATGTTGTGATGTGTGTTAAGTGAGCTTGTCGTCTGAGAGTGAAGATATTCACAATAATGAATGATAGAACATAATTCTCAGAAATATATAAGGTGGGAAGATTGAGGCAGAGGTAATTTTGAAATACACCCTATTTAATTTTTTGAACTGATCGATTTCTGAGTTTCCAAAATTCCTTGAAGGTTTTGTTAGATAATGATGTTGGAATCATCACTCATTTCGGGTTTGCGACGGATTCTGGATGAACTAAATTTTCGAATTTTCAATTACTACTAATTTTCTGAATTTTCGTGAACAAGTGTCGAAGATTCCACGGTCCTCCCACACTCTCCATCAAATATTACCAGTGTTCCGAAATCTAATGACTTCCAACTATCCTTTTCTCAGACAGATTAAGAAGGGATTAGAATTGTGCCTCGAGTAATTTACAATTCCTGGGAAGTCGACGAAAGATTGCGTGGGTTCGTGAGAGCTCAAGCTCCTACATGTGATCGAGTATATGGCACTTGGTCTGGACTTATGAGGTCAATAATGTAGAACTGGAGTGAGAGTTTAAATTAGGAATTATGAATACTAGTCCTGTAAATACAACTATTACTGAGATCACCTCATCAATTACACACAATATGGAAGTCAAACAATCATAGTTGTATATACCATTGTGCCTAGTTGAAAAGTATGTACACGTCAAAAATAATATATACAAGAAAAGTATAACAGACTTCCTCTCACACAATTCCTGGTAAGATAGGTGGATTAAGTTTCGAGAGACATGATGCAACTTTAACCCAACAATGCGCTATAGGGTGCAATACCTGGGAAATAGGATGCTGGGTGAGTTGGAATGGCGATGCTGACTGTAAGGCCCAAACCAGCAGTAAGCTCACCGGGCATTGTGGTGTATGCATATGATCTGCCGAGTGTGTTAGTGTCTAGGAATTGGATTCTCAGATATGAAATTAAAACTTACGCAGTAGGAACAGATGTAACAGTTCCAGTAGAAGTGTAAGTTGTGTGTACAGTGGCAGTGTTAAGACAAGGTCCAGACCCATAAGCATTGTTGCATTTGTAAAGTTCGGAAGTTCCGGTGTCGGTCCAGATATAAAAGCTTGAGATGGTGATATCGGTACATGGAATGGCGGCGGGGCAAAGCAATTGAATTGGAGCTCTTTGCAATCCATTGGCGCAAGTTCCATGCCAATGTGAGAAGGTAAGGTCGGTGTATGTCACACCACTACCAGCTACAACACTCTGACCGGACCAGGCAGTGTCAATGTCGAGCGTATATGCGTTGCTATGACCCATGAAGTTGTTGAACGTTGCGCCTGAGAATGTCCCGGATCCACCATTGGACTTGATGAGCATCATCTGGTTGCAGTTTTGTGAGTAAACATGGTTGTATTCGACGTTAGAAATGGCTAAATTATTGGTTAGATGTTGGAATCGGAGAGGAAGGGCTTTGAAAACTTTACCAGTATCAGCACCGAGACTACCAATGGCACATCCTCCAGACCAATTGCAGTATACGTTCTCGACTAGAATGTAACTGGCAGGGCTCTGTCGCAATATTAGAGATCATATGTCGAAAGGGGTTACAATATTTTCATACCTTTACAGTCACACATTCATCCTTATTGGTGACCTCGACATCATGGACCCAAATGTTTGTACCCCAAACATCAATACCATCCAAACCACCCTCATTGCCACCACGAATGACCAAGTTGTAGACTTCTCCATTGGTGCAGGTATCCATGGTGAAGTGGAAAGCCGGGGAGCTGTAGAGATTAGTATATGGATGAAGGAAAGGGCAAATAGGTGCTTACTCAACCAGCACGAAATCGTGAACAGAAAAGTTCGTGACCTCATACAGACGCAATATTCTTGGACCATAGGTACCTGCCGCTTGGAAAACGTAACCATAACCTTGGATAGCACCCGCGGAGTTGGCACTGTAGAACTCGAAATCGGTAGTGTGTTCAATGAATATCATGTTTCCACCGGCAGTCCCAGTTCGATAGATGGTACCCTCGAGGTTGATCGATACACCAGTACCACCAGTAAGTGTAACCCATGTACCGAGACCATAGCTGCCAGTTGGGATATAGACTAGCAAATATTAAGTACGAGATTCAACGACTACATAATGGTAATATTACCTTCGCCACCAGCAATGCAAGCAGTCCAAGCAGCCAAAATCGCAGGACCATTATCAGTGGTAGCTGAAGCTACTCCACCATAGCTGAGAATATTACATACTTTCTTAGCCGCCTTCTGAGCGGTAGTGGTTGTTGGACCGACGGTACCTGAAAGTTGGGCCGATATTAGAGATGGCAAGACCACCAAACAGGCTGACAGGGATGAAAGTAGGCTGAACTTCATCGTGAAAGGAATGAAAGGTCAACAAATTCAAAACAAATGAGTGAAGTGTTTGGTACAGAAATTCTTCCAAATATATTCATCGCTGGGAGTTACGCATGATTTAAGTAATCAATTAAAAGACTTATAACATGAGTAACTTCGGTTTATTTCACGCCGTGTGATGTTTCCTTAATGAAAGGACCTTCTCAGATATCATGGCCTCACTTGATCCCTGGCTTCCACGAATCAACAACAACGAAAATGTTTAATTTATAGAAAAAGCCCGAGTCATCTAATTCTCCGTTCCGACCATTAGATTAAAGTGCAGATGATGTTAGTCTGGTGGAGGGGGGCCCATGTCTCTTAAGACGTTTTAGATAAAGTGTACGGAGATAGTTCTTCCATAAGAGGTCCTCCCTATCAAAAAAAGGAGGTAAACTCGGAGATTAATTATGAAATTCAGTAATGCTTACCTATCACATCGTCTGTAGGTGGATAATCTTTTTCCATTCTTTCCTACTTTATGACTTGGCAGACCCTATAATAACCTCAATTAAGTAATTACTAAAGTGATCGTATACTTAAGTTATAACCTTCTGCACCTTATCAAGATCATAAGAATTGGGCGCTCATGCTGTGCAACGGAAAATCTGGGGAAAATGCGGGGTGCTGGGATATTTTCTTAAACCGAAGTTGTGATATTTCCGACCACTTACAGTACGTCGTACTTGTGTTACTAAAAGGGGTGTACTTGATATTTGTAGACTCATCATGACAGGGGCCTTGCTTGGTCGAGAAATCGTGAGGAACAGACGCAGGGACCAATCCTCCTCGCCCCTGCTTCTCATTCAAAATCAAAAAGATATCTATGGTTCGTCCGATTAATTCCACACCACTCACAACCATCGCTACGATAAAGCAATGCAATCAAAGTTTTGGTAGGTCCACTAGTCCCAGTACTAGTCGGGAAAACTTCCGGGAGAAAAAGAAGGAAACCTCAAGAGACAACAGGGGGAGAAAAGAAATTTGCAGTATTCTCTCACACCAAAATATAAACACGTGCGCTTTACGTGTAATACAATGACAAAGTCGACAAGGAATCTACTGAAAAGCCTTGGCGTATTCATCCCAGACTGCTGATAAACTATATACAGTACCAGCATTAGTCATATATATCTTGGGAAGCCCTATTCTTGTGAAGTAGAGGCATGAAGATGAGTCAAGACATTCCCATTGATTGCCATTCCCATTGCTATACTACTTACTTATTAGGGCATGCCGAAAATATGAAGTCCGGCGTTCCGCAAGGCACAAAAGTTTTCGAAAATCGATTTTTATGCTCTACATCAACCAGTGGATGCAGTAACTTATCAACCACTTTCAAAGTCGTAAGTCAACTCAATAAATCGAATCTTTAGAAATGAACCTTTGTATCCAAAGAATTCATCGTCCAAGGCTTGCTCGATGATTGTAGGAATAATATTTTAACTTATAGAATGAAAGTTGAACGTTGAGACGTTGGGTTGTGAATTTGTGGGGCTGCTGGCTGATGAATTATTGAATTTTTACATCACCTGGTGATGGGATTTCCATCAAGATTGGGACGTGGAAAAGAAGGTATAGCGTCCGATACACTAATGCTCAGCTCCAACTGGTATTTTCGCAAGCGTTAGCGAAGGGGTTGATTTCCATTAACTCGCTTCCTGTGATTGTAGTCTGTTGTTGTGCTTCTTGTGCATGCATAAGCAACGCTTGCGTTGCGATATGTGATGCCCTTGACCTCGCGTCGCTATCGCCTTGATCTTGCAACAATAGGCCACGTGGATTGCCAGCTTCCGGACCGAGACCGATAGCAGATTCAGAGTGGTTAATTTTCATACGTTTTTGAGCCACGTCCAAAGTCGCATCACGATTCCTACGACCAAGTACTGAATGTTCGGTGCCAACCATATCTTCCGCTTGATCTAACTGGTTGGAATCGAAGCTTCGGGATAAATTCTCTGATATCTGCTCAACGTCGGTGATAGATTCCACCAGCTTAGCACCGCAAGGCTTGGACTTCCATCCCTTCAGCCCTTCGCGGTAGAATACATTCACGACGTACTCTACATGCACGTCTGTGAGTTGCGCATGGATACAATATCTTATAAAGACGGTGGGTGCATCGACGCCCGCCAGCTGTGTCCGTTCGAGCTTATCGATATCGATACCACCATTTCGCGGGCTCCACTGAATTGTTTCGCTTTTCTCTGGACGCGGAATTGCGTTTCCATTTCTGCTGACCAGCGATCCGTCCCGTCGTAAAAAGGCAAAATCCTCCAGTCCCGGATCATAATCGAGAATGAAGATTTCGTCTTCAAAATCGATCTCGTTCGTAGATTTAAGATATTTTCTCCGAGCATTTGCTGCCTTAGTCTCGGATCTGAATGTTTGAGTAGCACCCACGCTCAGATTCTTTTTGACAAGGTACTGCACTATATGCGCCCATCTCTTTTTGTCTCTGGGATTTATATCACTATCAGCTTCGCTGTAGCCCTGCAGTCGAGAAATCCTTTTATTTATTTCCAGTTTCGTCACAATTCCGATAGTGTATTTTAGTGGGCGATTCGTGATGAAGTTCTCATTTAATCGTAGCCATACCGCGCCCTGATTTGCGGTAATTTGTTAGACCCTATTTTTATGCATTTGAGAAAAAGGAATGAGTTGGGAATATGGTATTTATCAGAAATCATATCTGCAGACCAAACATAGGAAAGTAAGCTCACCTTTGCCATGTCTGATTTATTGTGATACAGATGACATATTTCCAGTTCAGGAAAATCTCTTTCTAATGAATCTCTAACATACTTATTCTTACACATGCCACCACAAAGCACGAGAAACTCGGGACGTGCATCTTTTCTTCCAAGAAGTAATTGCGCGTGTATAGCGTTTGTAAGTTTGGAGACTGGGCCAGCGAAGCATGCCTCAATTTCTTCATACGAAAACTGCAATGTGATATTCGTATGTATGATCCAGCAGGTGAAAGGTAAGCGGGATTTCGAAGAACCAAAAGAATTCTTGTACGTCTTGTTGAAACAGCCGACGGCCCAATGAATTTTCCATTGTCGATTTGGAATGTCAAATGGAACTTTGCTCTCCACCAATTTCTCGAACTCTTCCGATATCGTCTCAGCACCGCAGATGACACCTGGAAATATTCATTTAACCAACGATTTTATAATTTTCATGGAGTTCTTACTCTGACTTGCAAATTGTTGCACAAACTTTGGTGGGTTTACATGCGTCAATCTGTACCTAACGATACACTTTAGAAATTAGCCTGGGAACCTTCTATCAAGTAATTAAAAGCTTACTGCAGTTCCACCTCCAGCGTCCAGCATTATATAGGTCTTGCCAACCTATTTTCCGTCAATGGCTATCCGTAAGTTTATTTCTGTGCCTGACGACGTACCTCCCAGTTTTTCGTTCCTTTTCGGGTTTCTTCCCGAACCCACCAAAGGAATGAAGCTTCTGGTTCCGAAACCAGGCAAACTTGGCTTGGTTTGATCGGTCCCTGTACAAAAGCGTTTCGTACAATGGAGTGCATTATTGCTGATCGGCCAGGTGGAACAGGCACAACGATTTCAAGATCCAAATCATCGAAGTCTGGAATTGAGCCATTCCTCAGTGTTGGTTTGGTTTTGCCGTTGGATCGTATGATCAGTTCCTGATATATGACCGATACCCAGTCTCGCAACAAGTCGAACGGTGTTTTGTTCAATCGGTCTAATTTTACTTTCATACTGTCTTGAATCGACTTTGTCAAAACGTCCTTAGGGTCATGGAACAGCAACTTCCAGAGTCTAAAATGTCGACCAACATCGAAAGGCGCTGCACTATCGATGTAATTATTTCGGAGCGAATAGCCGGTTAACGGTAACTCGTTTTGATTGCCCGTATCCTCATAGTACAACTCTGTGATCGGATAATAGTCGCTTTCGTCATTTGGAGCCCCTTCCCAATCTCCAAAAACTTCGGGTTCGGCACCCCTAGGACCAATTTTAGATATGGGTAGATATTCCCGAGCATGGGTGACAGCAGCGAGAGTGGCAGCAGCAAAAGCTAAGGCCGCACGGGTAGTTCCAACATCAATTGCAATGATTAATTTACCGTTAGACATTTGTAACGGAGCATACGAAGGGGTGTCTAAGATGGAAGAAGACATAATCAAGGATGAAGGGTTGATGAAGAGATTTGAAGCTTTTCTCCAAGGAGTTTCCTGGATTTTTGATTGAATGGTATGGTACGATCAAGGCAAGATAAGGAGAAGATTTAGATATTTCCTTAAAAGGGTTCCAAATGTTTATATTGAATGGTATTGTAGTACCTACTACCTAAGTAGGTATAGATGCTTTGCACTAAAGTGTACTGGATTATCTTATTAGTGTTGTGATAATATCATAAATTACAGGAAAGCCTGTTCTCTGATAAGCTCGGGATGCTGCATTTAGGCCCCAATGGAACCCAGCAAAATAGAACAAACAAAAAGAGCGGCCTGCATAGGTAATGGTTGCCTATGTTGTTCAGCCAATGAAACCTTATAAGGGGCGCACCAATTGAATCTTGCATAAAGACAAGCGGGAGTCTTCTCTTCTTTCCTCTGTTTCGAATTTTCTTTCATCAATTTTATGATTTTTGGATGTAGTGACGATGGGTATCCAGGATATGTTCTCACGTTCGCACAGTGATCCTGAAAATGACATGCCAAGTGGTTTCTCCCCACCAGATCTTCGCAACAACGTTGATCAAGATCTCGACAACGAAAATTGCTCAACTTCAGCGTCATCAACTCCAATGCGACCAACTTCAGGACCATCAAAAGCAGCCACATCGCTCGCCATAGATGAAGGACATGGTTATGATTATGATGTCCTTGAAGACATGTGGAAGAAAATTGAGCGGGTAGCTACTAAACCGCGGGGACAACGCCATGGACTTTTACCGAAATTCTTCTATACAGCAGGCAAAAAACGCTACTCCAAAGAACAAATCTTCAGTAAAATGTGCGCACGTTGTTTCAATCGAAGCTTTACGACGTGTGATAGAAGCGATGGACTTGCATGTAAACAATGCGGCATTGATGGCGTTGGCCCTAAATGCAAAAATTTAGGATTAACGCTTATTGAAGATTGGAATCGGCAAAGTTATGGTCTTTCCCCAATCCCGGATCAAACAGTTGACGTCGAAGACACAGCCCATAATCATGAGCCCCGCGATCATGAGGATACCTCTGACGAAGATAAAGATATCCCCAAATCCAAATTTCAAGCAGCCGAGGATCAGGACGCAATCGATCATGAGGTGCCCAATCGCGTCAGTACAACAAGGGCTCCATGTTCAACTTCCTCTGGTATCTCTCCAAGCCCCATGATGCTCGCGGAACAATCGATAACATGCAAAGTCTGCCTTAGACAGCCATGCACTTGTGAGCGAACTGTGGCCGAAACTCGCTATCTCGGTTGCAGCAATACCAATTTATGTCCTATGCCAGACGCCGAATACAACATTCAATTTGTGGGAAACTTGCTTGGTATTGGGTCTGAAGAGTTTGCAGAATTTGCAGAATTTGCGACTAGGGTATGGCTTTGCCCAATGTGTTTATTCAAAGCAAGCAGGGTGTCTCTACAGAATCGCGTTAAAATACCATCCAGATTCGGTAGGGATGTGCTTGATACGGATGAAGTCTCGGAGCCTTTGTCAAGACTTGGCATGGTTTTGACACAGTACACATTATTGTCAAAAAGCAATGATTTGGCGCCGGTCAACAGTTGTGTATTCACGAGGTTGCCCATAATTGGACAAGAGACTTTGGAATCCGATGAAGAGTCGTTGGTTAGACTTCGCTCTGTCCTTAATGTGCCGGATGGAGTTCTCATCAAGAAGAAAGTTGAAAACATGATGAGGTTCCTCAAGCCTTCGGATGTTGTTTGTGGAATTCTTGGGGCCATTACCAGGGATTCTATCTTTGACATTGACTCTTTGTTCGATGATACGTCAATTTGGCATCGCATCATCTCATATGGTTAGTATATCAATCACTCATCTTCCCCCGGAGTCCCTAATGCTGATCAACGACCTACGTAGGTATCTCTAGTTCAGACGCCGATATGTTCATTCAGGATTATCGGAAACAAACTGCGGAAACTACTGCATTCAAATCACGACTAGCGTCTCGTCAGACAGCTCTTGTCAAAAGATTGAACAATGTCATGGTACCATTCGTTGACAGTGATTACGAGCTCGAGAAACTCCATAATGACATCGCCGACATCATTACCACTCTACAGACTGTTGTTGGCACCTACAACGGCATTTTCGAGCCCATATGGGCCTCGAACGGCACCATATTCAATCAGAAATGGCATTCTATTGGGGGAATGATCCCTAGCTTTGAGGATTCTTCAGGTAGAGTAATTATCATGACTACAACACCTGGTATGAAGTACAAACTCTCGCCTGAAAAAGATTGGAGGGTGTTATTTCCAGCGACTGTAGTTCTCCTACCAGCTCAGCCGAAACGCTTTCTTGAAAGCAACGACGAGATTGCAAGACTTGCGAAGCGGACATGCACGCGTTAGGGTTCAAGGAGGGGATTGTTCCCGAGACATGTTGGCATCGGATTCTTTACTTTACGATATCAAGAAACATGGCTTGGTTCACTTTTGTATGCAGTTATTTCTAGGATATTGAATTGGTTTTCATATCTTTAATGACCCAACAACTGGTGCGAAACTCAGTGAGCATTTGCGGCGGCCTCCACAACCAATAATATAGTTTGTATGGATTATCATGGCTAGTTTGATATCGGAGGATTGCTATTGCTTCTCACAATTCACAATTACCCGATCTACAGTGGTACATAGTTTTTGCCACAGAACCTTCTAGTGAGTCATCATAAGTGAGCTTGGAACATCTTGTAAACGTGAAAACCCTCAGATACGGGTAGTTCGATTTCAGCGGCCTTCCACATTCGAGGAATGTAGCAAAAGAAATCAAAGAACCCACACACCAACATCACCATCCTGTAACTGGCTCAGCCAAGATTTCTGTCGGGGACATGCATAAATCTAGGCCCGACTTCGAGCACTTTCTACAGTGCAACAAACCCGTTCCACCACCAAACAACAGCACTTTACTTTTGTGATGAGTCACAATTTCCAATTGCCGCACTGTAGAAAAAGACCGTTTGTGATTGAGTGCACATGCAGACTATACAACTTTCATCTAAGCGAGAATATTGTGACACCCATTTACATTTTGCCTAATTTCATGACCCTTGTATTGTTTCTCCCGCACCTTTTCTGGGCCAATGACCAACAACCTTCTCAAGGGGTTGCATCTTTCTTTTTCTTGTGTAATGATTCTTCCCTGGTTCCGGATCGACTTTTGTTTTCTTCAATAACAAGGTTCCTTCGGCGCAAGGACTTGTGGATGCATCATCCAAACATTACAAAAGCCAAGTAACCATTGTTTGCTCGTATTCAAATTTTCTCATGGCGTCTAACTTAGATCATAAATCCTATTGGATGTAATTAGTAAATTGAATTATTTGGTTCTAGTAGTTTCCGGTGCAATGCAGAGTCTAGACCTACCCCTCAGCCCGTTGATGCAGCAGCATAGCCATATCCAAAGCTACGCCCCAAGTCCCAAACCTCATAAGCATTTCTGCAGCATTTCTAAACAATGCCCTTGGTGGTCCACTTCGCTCTTTGTCCTTCCCATTAGAACTATCATCATCTTTTCCAGTTTCATTTCCCAGTATCTCACTTTCTAATGTCGCCCAAAATGCACTTTCCCGTACCCCCTCCACACGCTCCAGCCTTTCTATTAATCTCTTTCTCTGGTCCAGATCAGCTACTTGTGCAAAAACCCAAAGTATTACGTATCCCATCATTAATAACATTGCACCATATGCAGCCGTATCCACCATTACACCCTTGCCTTCATTGTCTTCGTCTGTAGATTCTTCGACACCCTTGTTTACTTCTACCACTGCTTCTGCCGCTTTGACCGCAACATCCACTGCTAATTCAGGATCATCTCTCGCCCATTGTGTGAGACGTTCCATCGCAGGTTTAATCCCTGCTTGACCAGCTTTGCCAATCGAATTAAGAATATCCGTTGGGGAAATGTGGAGCAGGAGAGCGGAGAGATGATGCTGGACTATTGAAATAGTGTGGAAAAGTTGAGAGCTAGAGTGTCTAACCGTTGGAGGTTGTGAGAGATATGTTTGTGAGAAGAGAGTCAATGAAGCTGGAAATTTTGTTAGTTTGATTTGACTTATAGAACGTAGGTAGAACATACATGCAAGATCTTGTCTCCTCCCAATGAGACGGGTTCTTAGTCCTTGGGATGGAGTTTCATGTGCATGAGATCTTTCGACTCGGCTACCAGGAGTCGAGTATTGCTCACAGGGTGAATCTTCGTAAATTGGTGCCAGACCTTCATCTTCTAGAAAACTACTAGCCACGATAGATTCTTGAGAAAAGTTGAAAATCTTATCTTGGAGTGCTAGTAGTACCAAGAATTTCGTATAAGGATTGAGGTCTAGAATCGGTAGATGTTTCGATCGATGTCGTCGTTCGTCGCGGTCCGTAAATCGATTGGCCGAGGGTAACAAGGAGGCGGGTAGAAGAAATGGCCCAACAGCAGCTGAAAATGATGGAGACGGCGGAACAGATGCAGGCCCAAGAATGTTCTTCCATTGTCGTGCTGAGGATGCAACCCAAAATACTTCGTCGCAAGGGCAACCCAGATCAACTAATTCACCAATAGCAATTGAAGACGGCAAATTCCAGAGAGCAGGAAATTGTCGGTCAATGGAGTAAACAACCCAATGAAGTCTACGAAACGTTTCTTCGTCTTTCCAACGGATCCATTGGGCTTGGAGACTGTCATGAGAGTCATCTATAGGTGAATGTTTGCCTGATGGTTTCCATTTCTCCAGAGCAGACAAACGGCGCATGTGCGTCACAAATTGACCTCGAAATGATTCGGCAACACTAAAAGCTTTCTTATTTCCACACCATAACCCAACGTGTATGAGAAGTGCTTGAGTGAAGATCATCATAGGATCTAGAGCTAGGCTAACGTCGAGGTTGACTGCAATTAAAAGATGCCAGCCAATGATATCGATGAGGACAATGGTAAATCTTCGTGCATTCCTAAGACCGCTGTAAGACGCTCCGATTATCATCATCGCAGATAACAAAGGTGGGGGCAGCTCGTTTGTATCCACTGTAGGATGATGCAGGACTGGTGCTTGATGTGAGAAATTTTCAAAGTAGAGACCGATGAATATGTTGACGACTTGCAATGATGGAAGGACAAAGAGTGGCCTCCTATCATGAACTTGATCTACGGGAGAAACAAGGAAAGCTCGAACTTTGCAGAAAGTTGATTCGGAGATGTCATGGCGTGAATCATGGTCTCGGATTAAGGGATGTTCGATTGGAATCTTAATTGGACCGGCTTGTAACATGTTTGCTGGTTGTAAGCTGGGGTTCCATAGGAAAGGCCAATCATCATCAGTTGGTACGTTGGGAGGAGAAGAAATGCGTGCAACACTTGACGCTGAGGTTAATTTTTCAATTGGTTCCACCTTATTGGATTGTTTTGCGGTATTCAAATAATCAGCCACTGTTTCCGAAGAGCTATTCTTGTCCAGATCTTCTTTTACTTGTTGCTGCCCAGCTATCAAATTCGCATTGAGTTGGTCCCCAAAACTACACTCCCATTCATTCCCTGTCTCTCTCATAGCAGAATAGAAATCATGTGAAAACCATTCATTCGGAATTGTCCCGTTTTCTGGTTGTAGATACGAACCGAACCCATATTGTGGAAGTGATGACTGATCCAGGGGGCTTTGGTAAACGTCCGAAATTTGTAATGGTTCTTCTTGAAACGATTGAAGATACTGCTGTGGGTATAGGTTTATTCTTGATTGTGATTGGGAGTATCCGAAAGCTGGTGCCGATTCTGATCTTTTCATTCCAAGTTGGGGTCGTGGTTCAATATAACTTGATCGTTGGAAGTTGTTCAGTCGTGGTTTGTCTACCCTATCGATGTTCTCTGACAAGGAAGTGTGATATGATTCTATCCCTCGTACAGGTTGGCTTGGCAATGGCGAGAGAAGAGTTGGATCTGAGTGAACTGAAGGTCTCCAATTGTAGTGTTGAAAACTATCTTGGGATGTGGTAGAATCAGTAGAAATTTTCCTTCTCTTGGCTGAACCTCTTCGCCCTTCATTTTTTGGATCTTGATTATCCCATCTCTCATGACCAGCTTCATGTCTTTTCAGAAGATCACTTCTTGTGAAGGTTTTCTCACAAATATGACAAATGTGAGTTCTAGGAACATCGTCTGGAATTTTATGTATCAGTAAAAGCCGAACCCTGGAAAGTAAGAACCTCTACTCACGTGTCTTCAGATGGCGACTTAAATTTTCTCGACGATTGAAAGATTTTGGACATTGATGGCAACCAAATGATGCAGTGGGTGATGGCTGGTTAAGTTTTCGAGGAGTTGAAGTCGATTCCGATTTTGTTTCTGTCGCCACAGGTGGAGGAATATGAGCCGGCAAACTTTGTGACACGTGGACATTTTGAGACATAATTACTGTTAGGGTCACTTGAACATGAAGGGGCGGTACGGTGGATATAGGATAGTAGAGGTGCAGAATCTGCTAAAGAGAACGTGGTCGCATTGACATCAGCACATACATTTTGAAACAACTGGCGTTCGGAACTCGTCCAATTTAGCTTCTTCGGGAAGATATGTAGAAGAAAGTTACTTGATGCGAAGGAATTTTACCCCAACGGTATCTTGAGATATCTTTTAGATAGCAGTAGCAACAGAGTCCCAGGTCCCAGTATGGTTGCTATATATCTTCCGAAGTATTGGTAATTGTACGGGTATTCAATTTGTAGAAGTCCACTCAGAATAGGAAAGAAAATTAGATACTTAATAGCAACTATGTTTTTGATACGACTTTCATTAAATTCGGTATTCACAAATTATGTTAGTACAGTACTCGTAATCTTGGAATATCACTAGATAATCTGAGGCTTGCGAGATATTATACATGGCTCGCATGGCAAAATGTGTCTATTATCATCACCTCATCATGATAGATCTATAGACTACGGTATATGTTCTCCACTTTTGTCACCGCATCGGAACCTTCAAGACTTAAAGTTCGCATGGAATCCATATTACCCGTTGCGAAATAAATCCTGATTCATTCATTCATTCCAATCTGTCAAAAGGTGTTGTACTTCAGTTCGTCTGTAGTTGGATAACATGGTGGTGGTCAGATCGATGGGATGATTTGAAGCTGCGTGTGGTAGTTGTAAATTATGACGTCAAAAGGTTGGGAAAACTACCATTAATGCGACAGACATAGGTAAATATTTATGTATCTAGAGGTACATACAACCTGGACCTCGCATCGATGTATGGGATGATCCGTTATTGACATCGGAAGTCAGTCAAACCATTTGGCCATCCCAGGGTTCCTAACTTTCAACGGTCAGTTCGATAGCTTTCTGTGCTTGTGCTTATAGAAACTTCCAAAGCTGTAGAACACAAAGCTTAGAAAAGTAGAACTACAGCTCAATCAACAATGGTTCAATGACTTTGCGCGATGGACTCGCAGAAGAATCTCCGATCACCGTCTACTATTACAAGTCGAATAATGCCCCATATTAACTAAAGTACGAAGTAAAAGCAAGAACCTTCGTGGTCGATAACGATGGCACAATTCATCAGCTTGCATATTCGCGATCCTTGAGCAGTTATTGATGAATTGGCGAATAATGAACCATAAATCTGAACAACTGCCGGTATGAAAAAGCACCTAGGAACTGATACACTTTTATACTAGACCTAATTGGAATTTAAGTAAGAGAAAAAAGTATTCTTATAGGAGTGACTCTAGTAGCCTTTTCTAATTAAGAAATAGTGCATCTATCAAAGTTAAATCATTCAGCGAGAACTCCAGCGAAAAGGCTGTATTCACCACATTTCGTCTTACTCTATTGTACGAGTAAGGGTAAGGGTAAGAGTAAGAGTAAGAGTACGAGCACTCGATACATTTTTAGTCTTTTTGGAAGTATGTGAGGGTATTCAAATAAGTAGGTTTAGTATGAGAGGTATACCTTATGAGTCTATGGAATGGACAGAATTCAGGATGATAGTCGAAGAAAGCCGAGATATCGCGTACCGGAGTGGTCAAATTAGTCCCGAATCGACATGTGTGACGTCCGATTACAAGATAGTGGAACGGTCCAAATATACCTCCATGCCGAAGTGAAGCAAAAAAACCATTCGGAAATATATCAATGAATTAGCATCTGATTTGGTTTTGTGCGATGCTTGCTCTATGAGCTAGTGTCCAACTGTAATATCACTACCCAAGGCCAGAATAATCACTACCAATTGGCTCACAGATAAGGGTTCTTCGGTCGGAGGACTCACGGACCTACACTGGACTGGAAAGGGTCTTCATTGTCGAAAAAATTGATCCCTGTCTGATGCTTATTCCAAATTTCTATGTGTCCCGAGAAGCTTCGCTCAGCCAATCCATGTTGATATGTCTTCATCTTCTCCGCATCTTTCCGCTGTTAAGTTTCGTACGACTCGCGGCCAATACAAGCGATCTGGGGGTCTCGTCATTGCCGCCGTCACAAAAGAGTTCACCCCACCCCCTCCTTGGATATTCTAGTTAAGTTTGCAGCTAGCCTTTCAAAATCTCCATCATCCTTGGAACGAGATGAGCAGGAGAAATGCAAGATTTTGTTGTTTAACTTGCTGAAATAACCATAAATAAAACGTTAAATTATCTCGACTCTCCGATCTGCAAGTAGGCTTTGGAACAATTCAGCTCCTATCAGCTTGTTATGGAGCTTTTTGTACGCCAAGGACGATAATGAGTTGTAAGAATAGATTCTCACGTTCGTTCGTCGGCGCTTTGCTAATCCCGTGAGTGAAAAGCGGGACTCTGAATGGGACTCGAAATATTTTATTGGGGGAACTTTTATGGTTTTAGTTCTGTTGTAAGAGTTTTGGGATACCCAGGTCCTCGCGAGTCAATTGGCGGGGTATAAACTTAAGAATTGAAAACATAAACGGACTGGAAATTCACTTCGAATGTCAGTTTTGGGGGTGGTGGAATTAACTCCTTGGGTAGTCTCTACTTACCACCATGTACTATTTAACAACGCCCTTTCCCTCAATAACCCTTCTCTTCATAGACAACCAGGGTAAATAACTGTGACGGTTTCATGAAGATGTCTGCAGGTTATTGATGGTGACAATTGCCCTGCCCTTCTCACCAAGATACCCAACACTCTGTCGGGTCGTGGGGGTGGAGGTAGACGCAGAAATAGAGGAGCAGGAGCAGGTCAGGAGGAGGAGGCCAGGAGGAGGCAGCGGGAGACAATCTGGAGCGCTTGGATGTAGATGGAGAAGAAAACGTGGCTAGAGGTAGAGATAGTTACGAAGGAGCTCAGACATAATCACTCACGGGTGCGTGGATATTCTTGGTAACCAAGTGGATCAATAACGGACCCTGAGTAATCTTCGGTGTCAGTTTGTTATCTCTTAAGATCACAACTATTCCGAACCTAATTTTACTTTCATACTGTC
>JWJA01005318.1:0-15286 GCA_000812885.1 Lanzia echinophila
ATTCAGTGGGGTAGCAAAATTGTGATGGACCGGCAGACCCCATATTTTTGGCTCCACTCGGACCATGTTTAGGGGGCAATGATGTCAATTCAGCCTTGTACACAGCCTGTTATACATGGAGATATATTAATTTTGTTTTGTTTCCAAGTATGAATTTTGCTATATGCACCATGTATCTCCAATCCACTACCAGCTCACTGGGCCCACATGATTCCAGGGATCAAGGAAAAGAATAAAATGTAAATCCAAATTTATTTATAGTCGACATTCATTGTGATGAACCAAGGTCTTTTTCAGGAACGACCTCCTTCAACACAACGTACCTGCTTGCACTACCGCATGTAGCCAGTCGTCTGAAGTGTCTGGTCTTGCTTGATAACAAACTCAACCATGAAAGCTAGATAGTGTACCCACAGAACCACCCGCAGACAGAACCTATGAACTATCTGCTGCTTCTAGGCTAGGAGGTAAACAATTTTAATTATCGGCGCGTAGGTGGATCTAATCCTCCGCTGTCCATCTCGCTCTTTTCCTAATAAAGGTTGATAAGCGGATTAGCTTATAGAACTCTGAACAACCGTTGAAAGCTGGAAAAGCGCAAAGAAAATCCCCAATACTTTGGAGTGGTGATGTGCTACTGTAGGATCACATTATCATAGCAATTCACTCGCTCCCAAAAGCATTCACCGTCTCGCATTCATCAGCAAGGGTTTAATGATCGGCGGGTTCCAACATCTCCATACCCCATGCTTGGAGCCCATGCCGACAATTATTCAATCCAAGCTTTTACGATAGAAACTATCCGATTGGTACCTAGTAGTAGAACAAACAGTATTTTATTATCGTGCGGAAGAGACCTAATCATCCGCTCAAGTGAAGCCTCCTACGTCGCGTTCGTAGGAACATATGAAGGGTAGGATTTTGGGCGCGGAGCTTTGATACAGTGAATATGAATTTTTGTTGCACAAATATTTACTGTAAAATTCTTAAAAGTATGAAACGTTTCCTCCCAGTTTTCCACGTCGAGTAAAGTAGCTATCATCTGAGGTCTCAAGTTCTCAACATTCATATCCGTGGGCGCAGTATCGATCATGCAGTATCGATCATCACGGTACGATTATCTTCGACAATTCAATTCCGAAAGGTAATGACTTGCTAGCAAAACGTGCCATAGTTGAATACCTAAGTAAGTAATGTACGACGAATCGCTCTACTTCAGACGAAAGATCCATACAAGTTTAACCGGGGTGATAAAAAAGGTCATGTTCTGGCTGGCTCGGCCGACTTGACTTAGTGGTATATGTGGTCAGTGCACCTCCACAAGCTCCAAAGTGGGAAGAAAAAAAGGTCGCCGATTTTGGACATATTCATATAATTGTAACAAAACCAAAATAGACTAAATTGTACATGAATTTGATGGATTATATATTCCCCTTACTAAAAGTTTGTTGATTTTAGTTTGTGCCAAAATCCGGTATCTTTTTCTTCAGTGGAGAGGGTGGGGCAGTGGGAGTGAAGCTTAAAATAGAACTATCCACTCAGCATTCGCTCGGAATCTAGGTATAGGATCATCGATCTGCTCATAGGATACATCATGATCGGATTCACTAATGCAGACATGTTTCGTTCCAGATGGTTATGCTGCCGGCTATCTACGGAAGCTGTCATTGACCCAGGACACCGAGTTCATAATAGCCGTACCAGAGATTGTATGCCGAATGGCCCACCTTCGACATAGCCCCAAAGCAGTGAAGTTTACTATCCAATGACGTTCAACTAACCCCATAAAGGTCTGATTCTCATTGGTGGTGATATTGTTAGTGTTGCGTGTACTGTTGGTTCAGAACGGCGCAGTCATTAGTTAATATCCTTTACCACTGCTCCTTCCTCGCCCTTCCAAACACCCTCACCCTCAACCACAAACTCTCCCAAATTCAAACCTCATCACACTAAAATAAAATAAAAACAAATATCGCTCACAACCATGAATACGAAACCCACTATCGTATTTGTCCATGGAGCATGGAGCACGCCAGCCAGCTACTCCAAACTCACCACCTCTCTCCGAACCGCCGGGTATGAAGTTCATATTCCCCTCTTACCCACTATGAACGGATCGCGACCACCGGAGGCAGATCTAGCCACCGACATCGATTTCATCCGTAAATACGTGCAGAAGCTTATTGACTCCGGCTGCACCGTCCTGTAAGAACATCGGCTCTTTCATTTTACACTCCCCGTTCTGATTCCCTATTCTACCGTTTCGTCTCATGCATTCTCCTACTTTCCTAACCAGGCTATTTTATCCCCTATTCCTCCTCATATATCCCATTATAGGCAATCACTGACTCGCCGATGATCATCAGCGTCATCATGCATTCATACGGCGGCCAAGTTGGCACCCACGCACTTCATGGTCTACCCATTAGTTCCCAGCCTCAAAATAAGCAAGCCGGCATCGCACACCTCATCTACATGTCCGCATATGCCATGCCAGAAAACACATCCATGATCGACGTGATCCGGTCCTTCGGAAATGAGGAGATCCTATCCAAAGCATTTGACGTCGACAAGAAGGACGGAACCAGTGAACCTCACCAAGCTGGCCCAATGGTAGGAGAGGGTGTTGATGAAGCAGAAATGGAGGAATTTGCTAAGACTTTGGGACGCTGGAATGCAAAAGCTATGTATCAGAAACCTCCAAGTGGCAGCAAATGCGCATGGAGAGAATTTCCTGTGACGTATATCTCTACTACACAGGATCTATACGTGCCGTTTGAGTATCAGAAATCGTGGTTGGAGTATATGAAGGCTGAGGGAGTGGTGGTAGATAATGTGGAATTGGACACAGGTCATTGTGCTGGTTTGACGATGACGAAGGAAGTGGTTGATGTCGTTAATAAGGTGGTGGCTGGATTGGGTAAATAAGTCTCGAATGTCGCCAAACTGTTGAATGCTTAGCCTGCGTTCAGACATTAAAGGTCCCGGAGGATCCACTTTTGAGATGGTGTCTTTGGATTCGGCTTCAGGTGGTATTTGAGAAGTTATCTTCTAGAAACTCTTACAACGGCGATACCTATTGGTTTCTATCTAGTCCATATTCAGACAAATGTAACGCATTACCTTCATCCTGATTTAGCATCAGCTGTGTCAAATCATATGCTGCCATCGGTACCGGTAATATCGTATATGCCTAATTAGGTGATTTCTGTGCGGTTTTATCTTCCCAAAACAAAATGCAAGGAAGCATTGCATGCAAGGAGTTTGGATACCTCGCCGATTACCTTTCTGAATTATGATTTATATCCTTTATGGTTCCCACTCTGTAAAAGAAATATCATATCAAAATAAAAGTCATTCGTGGAATTGCCATTTTTGCGATCAATAATGAACATAGTGTAGGTACAAGTTGACAACAGAGGTTGGGCGGCTAGTTCATATGCGCACCGCGGTTAGCAGTTTCGGGTTTTTTTAGAATATTTGTCGAAGCCATTCTTAGCACTATTGGCGCGATGCATTTTAGGCATTAGATATCACCAACAACAGTATCATCTAAACTGATGGATGATTAGTTTTGCGACAATCAATATTCCTAATCATCACATAACCTCCTCACAGACAAAACTCACCCAACCAACAACCTCCCCATCTCCACACCCACCCTACTCCCCATCCATATCTTCTTCAAAATCGCAGCCACTGTCTCCCCCTTGTCACTTCTCACACTCTTATCCACACCCCTCTTAACCAACTCCTCCACTACACCCACATTCCCTCTTTCTACCGCCAAATGCAACGCCGTCTTACCCTCTATCCCACTCTTCATATTCACCTGCTCAGGCTCTCTATACCACTCCAACAAATCATGCATAATCGACCTATTCGTCTCCCAATCAATATTAAACCTACTTATCCTTTCCCCGGTCGATGTCTTAAAGCCCTCTGGAAACAGCGCCGCCAGATGCAACACGCTGAGATTGCGTTCCGGCTCTACGATGAAATCGATTGCACCCTGGTAGTTGGAAAGAAGGTATTGTAGACTGGTGATCGAATACCGGGCATTGAGCGCGATTATATGTCCCAGGCCTGTGAGGGGGAAGGGACTAAGTACGAGAGAGGAGCGCGTAGTTGTGGCGTTTATGTCTGCTCCGAATTCTAGGAGGCGGTCGGCGAGGTTGAAGGCGTGTCTGCGTACTGCTATGTTGAATGGTGTCTCGACGTCGTTTTCTGGGGGGCCATCGACTGGAATGCCAGCTTCTATGAGGTCGTCTACGAGGGTTAAGTCTTCATTATGGGCTTCGTGGGCGAATACATGGAGCGCGGACCAATCTGTGCGTTTCTCATCATATGGGTTGATTGCCTGAAATCCAGTCACGTCTTATTCTATTATCTGATTTATAATGACAGGAGCTACTTACCAATGCATGAATATCCGCGCCGTGCTTGACAAGCATTTGAAACAAAGGTCGTCGATTCCATCGAACACTCTCGAGTAATGGAGTTCTCTTTGCTACTCCTCCGGGTTTATTGATATCTTCCACTCTCCATTCGTTGTCAAGAATCCATTCCACAACTTCATCATGCGCCTCCATTGCTGCTAGCATGATTACAGTTTCGTCTTGGTTACCGACTTGAAATCTCACTAGTATCTGCATCATGTTGATCAGCAACCATGTATGCAATGACACAGAACTCGATCCTCTGCGAAATAATCATTTTGTAAGAAAATGCTTAGCCTTACAGTTTTTTCCTTAAGATATCTCAGCGTTGCATGCAACCTCTCGAGATATTGCGTTCCATTTCTCAATATCATGGAAAATCTATCCGCAGCATGTATCGCATTTCTTACCAAAGGCCCATATAAGAAAATGTAGCGTTTATCTGTGGTTGGTTTATCGGGAGCTGGTGCATAGACTACGAATTTTTCTTCGAGATGTGTGACCATAATCTCAAGACATTCGGGATTATGCAAATATGCAGCTTGTTCCAGACACGTTGGCCCTCCACCTGGATAACCTTGTGTATCTATTGTTATCAAACATTCAAATAAGGAAGCAAAGAAAATACTTACTCAATCGTGGATCTGCTCCCATAGAAAGCAGAAATTTCACAACTCTCGGATGATCGAACCGAACCGCCCACATCAACGGCGTTCCTTTGATTTGACGCTCAAGATCTGAGCCCGAGGGAAAATCTGCATAAGAAACATCCGAATGAGTAAATGCATTGATATTCGCTCCACCTTTCTCGATCAAATCTTTTCCAAGTGCCACAATGTTGATGTTATCGTCGAATGAGAGAAGCCAATGTAATGGAGTTTCTCCAGTATGAGATGCGATGGATGCTTTGGCACCGTTATCTAGTAACCGTTTGACAGGTATGGCATGGCCGGCCCGGCAGGCACACAAGAGGGGAGTTTCGCCGTATGGATTTTGTCTAAAAACCGAGAGTATCTTAGTTTTTAATCTATTTAAAAGTGCCTCATTATGAAAGGATTAGATGAATAAGGGTCCGCTGTTAGTAGGGGGCTTTTCGGTGAACACTACTCCTGTTCGTGTGAAAACAGGGCGAAAGACTACGATCATTTCAGAATCCCACCGACTTGAGGTACTCGTCTCCAGTATAATGCAGGATTACTTCATAATTGAAGATGACTCCAAAATTAACTGTGAGTGAAACACAACCAGACGACGGCGGTGTTATGTCTAATAAGCCGAGACACAAGAACTCTGAAGTTCACGTCGCTTGATTTGAGACGAAAGCCTGCCATTTTGGTGAATTAGAAAAGCCGGAAAGGTACTTACAGATTCACATCCACACCCTTTTCCTCAATCAAGCATTTAAGCAACCTATCTTCAGAGCAGGCTGCTGCAAAATGTATGAGATAATCTCCTCTCTGATTAACCCTTAAATTTCTAATATCTTCATCCGTCCCCAACGAATCAAGCGAGAAGTCCGAGGACTTCAAGGAAGGCTGCGTAAACCCATGTAACATCTGATTAGGACGGTACCATAATGCTCCTGTTCCAGCACAACCATATTTGAGCAACTGCCTGTTATATTTTGCCTTCTCCGGATCCACAATTTGGAGATCTTTCATAGCCATTCTGGATCCGCGACGAGAATGATTGTCTAAGTAGTCTTTATATGTCGATTCATCCGGAAGAGGAATACCACACGCAGTGTACATGCGAAACAGATATGCTTGAGACATTGCATGGCCTGATTGTGCTGCTCGGAGAAGTTGCTCAACACCTTTTAACGAATCTTGCTTAGATCCATAACCATTTATATGGAATGCACCAGAGATAAAAAGCCCTGGAGTATTGTCTGCCCCAGAAGATGCGAAGCTTTTCGCAACAACACCTTGTAAGGGCGGGTCAAGATCTCTCATCTGTTGCCATGATAACCATCGTTTCTTGAATCCAAGCGCGGTCCAGTCTGGGGCATTCTGTTTTGGGCTTGCATCCGCTTCCGATATCGAACTGGTCCGCTGTTCCTCGTTCAGTTGTTCCTTGGGTGTCTGATTTAGACCTGGCATCGTAGGCGTCTGCTCATTGCCAGTAAACTTGAATGAGCGTTCCTTGTCTGTATGGTTTGAGACGGTGAAGGTATTCCCAGTGTCCTCGGATCTGGCGGGCAAGTCATCTTGGCCAATATTTAGGCTAGACATAGACAGGGCGATCGATCTCTCGGTATTGTCGACTGCTTCTAAAAGAGAGATCACTGGTTCAAGACTTCTTTTAGTTGGATCTTTGCTCAGAGTATTTGTTAATACAGCTTCCAGGTCTTTGTAGAATAATTTCGCCTTCCAGAGCTTAACCATCATATCTGACAACTTCATCACCATTGCATGCATCTTCATAAATGATAGGTTAGCCAGTAATTACCACCTGAAGTAGTATTCGGGGCTCCAGAGAGGAATGAAACCGAATTTTAGAGGCGGGAGAATGTAGTGAATGAATTGGCTCCATTCATCTTTTGGTTTAGGAACTTATAGCGAAACAATTGTAGCTTACCTGCGTACCCATGCTTGGATCACTTGCTGCAGTTTGCTCCATGACTTTCTGAAACCGTGTAGGGCTTTCAAGTACCGCTATAACTGCGCCCATATTCTGTGTAGCCGATGGAGGTAGAAGTGAATTGACACTGAACAACTGCCACCGCAAAATCCAATTCTCAAATCTTGCGGTCTGAATCACTTCATCCTCGTCTTTTAGCTTATCAATTGCAGCAAGGCGCTTTTCGCCATTCAAGTCATCGGATACCATAAGGTCAAAGGGGTCCCGACCATCTATCGCGAGAGACCATGCCAATAAGCCGAAAGAATATATATCGGTTTTCCTCAAAAGGTCCTTAGTAATGGGACGAGAACTCTCGGGGGAGCGCCATGTTCGTGTTCCACCAATAGATATCTCTGGCGCTTCTACGGCTTCAATAATGGCAAAGCCAAAGTCTGCTAGCTTCGCAACATAAGTTTCTGTTGGATCAGAACAAATAAGAACATTCTCGGGTTTGATATCTCCATGTACTATATTATTCTCGTGTAATACAGACAAGCCCCGAGCCACGCCGAGGCAGAGGTTCAACTTGACCCTCTCGGATAATTGCTTGGTACGAGATTGCAAATCTGAGAGAGTGCCTTTCTCCGCGTACTCAACCACAAGAACTGGTAGTTTATGCAAAGGCTCGGAGGGGTTTCTACCCCAAGCTAAGCCTAAGAAATCTATAATGTTCTTATGCTCTAGCAAAGGGGGATGCAAAAGAGCATGGAACTCTGTGAGAACACTTATCATGGCTCTTCTATCTTGCGCTGTAGCCGGCTCCCCATTTTCTTTGAAGTTGACCTTTGCAGATTTGTATACAACGTACTCAGGTCGTTTTGGCGCGGGACTTTTCTTTACTATACTCCAATCTCCCATATCAGTCTCGACTTCGATTGTTTCTGGTCCCGGTGGCAACGCCTGGCGACTAGCAACGAATGATGCACCATATCCAAGAAGAGTAGAAGAATCTATAGCTTCAGTCTGAAGGTACGCTGATGGAATGTATTGTTTGGTGAGATCTCTGGCACGATGCGTTGGGGTAACGAGATCAAAGAGGTGTGGGACATAGAAGGGCTTAGTCGGTATAATTTGGGGTTGATCTGGTGCTGCGGTTGAAGCTATCGCTGCCGTGGAGTCCTCGGGTGCCCAAGAAGATGCTCGATTTGACGACATCGTGTATCAAATGGGCCGTGGAAGGATTTTGGTACAATAACTTATATGACTTGCATTACAATGTCCCGAGACTTTGCGAAAACAATCTCAATACTTTTTGTATCAACAACTAATGATGCAATTGCAGTACCGATATTTCAGAAGTAAAGATTTATAACCAGCAACCGAAGCCGAAAATCTCAAGACGTATATGGCCCAATCTTTCAAAATCAATGTCTGTTTTGGGGTTGTATAATTATTGAGCTGAAAAGTACAAGTAGCCAAGTCTCAGGTTCTAGACTACAGCGTGCAGTACTCTCGATCAATTAATAGAGCGAAGCTAATTTAGACAAACAAATCTCGAATTTGCTACTTGCCATGTTTTTGATAATATTGCTGCCTGTTGTTGCAGCGTACCCAGGTAACTATTGTTCGGGTTTCAACGAATGGATATACTCCGTATGACCAAGGGTGGTATCACCAACCGCGAAGAAGGTGCGATGAGGCGCACCACACGTGGTAGCTGAAACCCACAATCGGAATGTAAGATCTCCGCCACATAAACATCTGCTAAAAAGCTATCTTGATGAACGTGTCTAGCATTCGAGAATACTTATCGTTATCATACGAGACGATAATTACTTAGCCGCGTTGAGGATTCGGGAAATATAATTCTCAACCCTCCCCGTCAGAGCTTTATTCAGGTATCGGTGTTCTCATTCTTCATATCGTACATTGGAACCTTTGGGGGAAATGGATCCATTGAGCATAACAGCTAGTGCAGCTGGGATAGTATCGCTCTCATTTCAATTATTTGCTGGATGTGTCCAAGGGTTTATTCTACTTTCCACAGCGCAAAATATCGGCAAAGATGCATCTACCATCATCTGCATGTTGAATCTTCAGGAAATACATCTCATCGAATGGGCCAGAGCAGCTGGGCTTTTGGATGGAGACCTCGATAGGAGACTCAATTCCAAGGTCATCGAGGAAGTACTGCAATTATTACAAGGCCTGCTGACAGATACCGAGAAACTCAAAAAGAGGTACAAATTGGATCTGGTCCCAGCAACTACACCGGTAGCTGTAGAGAATCACTTTAGCTCGTCATTCAAGAACGCTGGAACCGGAGATATTTCTGCAGGAATTTCGGATGAAGTACGGAAAAGCATTCTTCTGCGTGCTGGGCTCATAAAGAAAGAATCATCGCTACCGAAACGACTGTGGTGGGCAGCGGTGGACAAGGAGAGAATCGAGAAATTGGTTGAACTCGTCAATGTTTTCGTGAAACAATTGTGGATGTTGCTAGATCATGAGCGACAGGATCATTTGTTAAAATCCACCCAGTCAATTGCATCTAACATGATTGCGCTGGTCGATAGGTTCGACCAACTAAAATCTCTGAATGATGCCCTGCAGCACTTGAACACCCTGCAGGACCTCAACAGATTTGCTTCCACCTTCAAAAGCCTTGCCGAATCAGCTGATATCAAAGCTTTAAAAGTCGGGCTGGAGGATCAAGAGGACACTAAAAACGCCGCCCAGGCTGCGATGGCACCGCCTAGGAAGGTTCTTCTCCAAGGTCTTGAGAGATTATTGCGCAATCAGCTCCAAAATTTCCAACCCATGCGAAAGCGAACGGATATGGGAATAGCCAAATATGAAGACCAAGTGGTATTTGTGGAATGGAAGGAGATAAACCCTTATCTTAGAAAGAAAATACTTCCGAGAGTGGACAACTTAGCTGCTCTCTTGAACTTACCGAAAGACCCAACTTTTCGTTCCCTACACTGCCGTGGAACAATTGAAGTCGATAGCAAGATCGCTTTCATCTATAACCATCCTGAACCTCTTGCTACGAGACCACCGAAATCTTTGTATGATCTTTTTAGTGCCAAGGAGGGTATAGAACCTCCAAGCCTCACCGCAAGGATTCAGTTAGCACTTTGTATCGCTCAAAGTATCCGTGGGTTTCATAGATCAGGATGGCTCCACAAGGATATCCGTTCCGAAAATATCATCTTCTTTCCAGATCAAAACACAACCGATAACACCAAGTTCGACATGGACTCTCCTATATTGGCAGGCTTCTCCTTCTCTCGATTCGCGTCTCCATCTGAGATATCAGAACAACCGTCAACAGACCCTCAACGAGATATATACCGACACCCACATGCAATGGGTGAAGCATCGCTGAGTTTCAACGCCTTTATGGATCTCTATTCTCTCGGTAGTGTTTTACTGGAAATCGCAGAATGGCGCGGGTTGAAATTCCTGGTTCAGAGTGTGGTGAATGTGGATGATGATACTGTTCCGTTGAGTAAGATTGCGCAGGTGCAGGCTTTCCTACTTGGTGGCAAAGGGAAAGGCGGCACGTCCAAACTGAAATCAAAAATGGGTGATATATATAATGCAGTATGTATGCAATGCCTAGCAGGAGAAATGAGTGATGGGACAAATGCAGCAACAAAGCTTGATTCCATAATTGAACTACTAGAAACCTGTAAAGTATAGATATGAGATTATATTTTTTCATAGACAATAGAAGGATCTTGCGATATATTTATATCTTTACTAAGATACCTGAGGTTCTCGCCTAGTCTGGTAGATGAATCATCGCGGATTGTGTTTAATTAGTACTCAGGTATTTATTATGCTTCGCCTGAACGATGAGACGATATTATAAGGATGTTTGGAAACTTACTTCTGAACTTGTCTTTTATCCATCAAGCAATATGGAGCAGTAATATCGGACCTCAATTGGCATTGAGATATCTGATATTACTAAACCAATACGGCGACACAATATGGCATAAGTTTCCAGCTTCCTCCATTTGGATGTTGTACCTGCCCGCCCCCCCGAAACATCAACCATGCCTATAGAACCCTTTCGAATTATTTGCAAATGCACCCAATACACCATTGACGCCCAAGTACCTCAGCCCTTTTGTATCTATATCACCTCCATCATCCATACCCTTGATTAATATTTGGTAGACGGGCTTTCACAAGGTATCGTAGACGTATAGACAATCGCGCTTCTAATCAAACCAAACACCCAACTTCAACCATGTAAGATATGTCTTACATCCTTCTCGAGCTTCGCTATAGACATGAAAACATGGAGGCAACCGTTTGGGTGGATCCGAGCTGGGAATCATGAAACAGGTCATTCTAGTGGCTGGGAATCATAGCCTCGGCCCTCGGGGCGCATTTGAAATCGGAACACGGCCATAACAAACTTTGATCGTGCGGGGTTCTTGATGAGAGCGAGTCAAAGCAACAACCTTGACTCGCAATTCGATCGGCAGTTCTTGGAATTTGTGAAAGGAGGGGAAGTTTGGAGGCGATATTTTGAAATTGTTCTCTTGATCGCTTTTGGAGAGTTATAATGAATGTACAGAAGAAGATATGAAGCTCTCCTGCAGTCTGATAAGTCGTTTGTTTTTATGATGTGGTGATGTAAATATATATCCAACTTAGAAGTCAGTACGATGTAAATTTATACTATTGCTTACGTAGGTTAAGACCTAGAATACAATACATCTTTGGAAGGACCAATTAATTATTTATGCCGTTGCCGCACCTAAATGGTCCATTCATTCAAGCATGGAATACGACGTACGACATACTTACTGCATTAATCTTGCGAGACATCCCTCACATTCCTCAATATGGTTGGTAGAATGAACCTCGGCATCATTGTTACGTAATGTGACATTAGATATACCTACTTATCAAGATTTAATTGATCTCCCGGGTGCCGGTTTACTGCCAGTGCTTATGGCCATCGTTCCCATGCGATTCGTTAATTGTAATTGTATACGGCTCGGTGACTTCTACTTAAGTGAATCCAATTGTGCTTTTCAAGTTATTTTTAGTATAAATTTCCCTTTGTTCTCTCACAATTTAATTCTTGCCTTTGTCAACAATAAAGTCGGACCTTGCCGAGAAATTCTTATATCCAGATTGAAGGAACGAAACTGAAGCACTGCAACACCAAATATGGGTTCCATGGGAAAGTCTGAGAATTGCGACTACGATATAATCATCGTAGGTGCAGGAATATCCGGTATTAATTCTGCTTAGTGAGTATCCCTCGTAGCCAAGAGTGGTACGATTGCCAAAACCTCAATAAATAAAACTGATGGTTTCAACAGTCGTGTTCAAACAGAGCTTCCAAATCATACTTACACCATTCTCGAAAACCGCGGCGGACTTGGTGGAACTTGGGACTTATTTCGATATCCAGGTATACGATCCGATTCCGATTTACATACATTTGGATTTGAGTGGCGGCCATGGAAAAGCAACAACAAAATTGCTTCGGGAGATGCAATTCTTTCGTACTTGAAAGAGTCGGCGGAAGAATATGGAATTGATCGAAAGATACAATTTCACCATAAGGTTACCTCTACAGATTGGTCAACAGAAAGGCAGCAATGGACGGCATCTGTAGAGGCAGATGGAAGGACGCGCACCATAACTGCACGATGGATAATCTGGGGTGCAGGCTATTACGACTACGAACAGCCATTGGAGACAGACATTCCAGGGATCTCAAACTTCCAAGGTCAAGTCATCCACCCTCAGTTCTGGCCGGAAAAGCTCGACTACACGAACAAGAAAATTGTCGTCATAGGAAGCGGCGCCACGGCTATCACACTAATACCCGCCCTCGCCCAAAAAGCCGCCCAAGTAACTATGTTGCAACGCTCTCCTTCCTACGTACTTGGCCTTCCATCTCAAGACGAAGACAACAGCCTTATACATAAATATATGCCGACTTGGTTAAAGCTTCGATTGGTGCGCTGGCAGAATCTAATCGTGCCAATTATCTTCTATAACTTCTGCCATTACTTACCGCGCGTCGCAAAGCGTTTACTTCTCTGGCGCATGGCACAGGAACTTCCTTCTTCAATCCCTGCTGATCCTCATTTCAACCCACGCTATAATCCCTGGGAACAACGCCTATGTTTGTGTCCTAACGGTGACTTCTTTGCTTGCCTACGTAGTGGAAATGCCAACATTGTAACCGACAGTATCAAAACTGTGACCAGGGACGGAATTTTGACAAACTCAGACGAGGTCCTCGATGCGGATATAATCGTATGCGCCACTGGGCTCAAAGTGCGATTAGCCGGCGGCTCCTCCATATATATCGACGGAGCTCCCTTCGACTTCACTTCAAAATATATCTGGAAAGGCGCTATGATCCAAGACCTCCCGAACGCCTGCACAGTTGTAGGATATACAAATGCATCCTGGACGCCCGGCGCTGACGCCACCGCCGCATTAGTATGCCGGCTCATCAAAAGCATGCAGAAAAAGGGTATTATATCGGCCACCCCACGAGTATCCGAAAGTGACAATCTAAAATCCGCGCCGATGCTTAATCTCAAATCTACATACCTCACTAAGGCGAAGGGAGCGTTGCCAAAATCCGGCGATAAAGGTCCTTGGGTCGCGAGAAGAAATTATTTTATGGATTATTGGGTTGCGCAGTATGGGGATTTGACGAATGGTTTGCAATTTAAGAGTGCTTGAATTGAAAACATGATGTATAGAAAAGATTAATGTATTGTACAAAGTAAATGAGGGTATGACTTTTTGTTGGCGTTGACTAGCATAAGACAGGAGAGGTCGTCGTGGAAAATCACTGCGCATTATTGGATCCAAGCTTTCGTACAACCAAATAAATGTCCCATAATATTATATGGCCCCACTACCTTGTATCAATATATATTTACCCTCCTACATGATCCGATGTAAGCGCCGTGGGTGTTTTACACCAAGCCGTGCTTAGTTCTATACGATAACTCATAAATTAAACCGAAACCTAGTATCGGTCCTCAACGCCTGCCCGTACTTGATCAACAAGGATGGTACAGGGCTAATCTAAATGCCAATGCCATAAGCGCCAATGTCGTATTGCCCCATCCATAGCCTAGCTTTCCATACAAGCTGCTTCCCGCCAAAGGTGGGTACAACAGCACCGAATAAGCTCCTTACAACCGTATTTGTGGCACTGGCACTTGCCGCTTAAATTCCGAAGCTATCTATCTACAAGATATAATTGCGACGACCTGTACGCTCAAACTCAGCCAATCCCCACAAAATAAGTCCCAATAATTGATACCTCTCTGCAAAAGTTCCGACGCGAATTTGCCCTAGGACGTACCGATGCCTAGACCGAGATATGACAGTCCTGCCGTGCCGGTTGAGAAGCGGTATTGCGTGACGAAGACGTCGGTAAAGGTTGTATAGAGGAGGTACATGTATGCATATTCTAGACCGACATAAATTGCTCGGATGAAGACGACTGGGGACCAGACGAGCATTTTGGAAGGGCGTACAACGGGTGCGATGAAGAGTTGGCGCGTTGTTTGACCTGTGTCGTATTTGGATCGAATGCTTGTTGCAGTGTTATTTGATCGTTTGCGGAGCCTGCTTGCTTTGCGTCCTAGTAGAGTGGGTACGTATGTTTCTCGCAAGCAAATGAACGTGTCGAGGGTTAAGGCACCGGTAATGATAGCTACGAGCCAGAAGATCCATCGCCGACCTGTGTCTTCTGTGAGAAGTCCACAGATCACAGGTCCTATAACTGGTCCTAAGAGCGGCCCCAGCGTCCAGATGGCCTCTCTGATCTGGTGGATAAAGATCGGCAATTGTGCCACCTCCCAGGGTATTCAATATGCCCTCCCCAGATGTAGCACTACAATGCTACTTGACTGCAGCAAGGACGTATTGCGAGTATATCATATCCAAGCTATCTCATGTCACTTCATGGGATAACTCCTTATGTTTATCCTGCTCCGGCATGTACTTCTAGATTCTATCGTACTGCATATTTACAGGTGGTGTCGTACAGCAGCAACGCTTAACAAGTTATAACTGGTAGAGTACACGTTTGATCCGACTGTGCCTCAAGTATGTTTGAGGCTCAGCATGTGGAAATGTTCTCCCCTGATACCTAACCATTGCTTTTCAATTATCTAAGATGTTCGCCACCCAGAAACCACAAATTTGCTAGATAGGAAAAGATTTGAGATTCTTTCCATTGCAAGCATATCCACTTCCCTCAAATG
>JWJA01005319.1:0-26713 GCA_000812885.1 Lanzia echinophila
CAAGACTATACTTAATGAAGGTCTTGAGGAGCTATAGCGTTCTAACAATACCCCCCACGTATGTATCTGTAGAGTTCGTTTAGGTACTTGTATATCGAAGTTCATAAAATGTAAGATGTAGGATGTATTTGGGGTTGTGTTATGAGTATTGTATTAAGATGGAAGGGAGTCTCAACAGAAGTATGTACCTCACCGGGAGTTGAGCCACATTTCTCATGAAGAGTCTTGGGAAGCCAGACAATTTTGAAATTGGAGAGATACTTGTATGAGGTAATGTTGGTTGATGAAGAATGGATATCCGTATTATAACTTAACGATTCTCACGTATCGGTGGGAGGTGATTATATGGCCATATCACAGTACACCATCAACAAGTCAGCCCCAGACAACAGAAACCATCTATCTTGAAAGACTTTCTTCAGCCATCTAATATCCGCTAACTATACGTTCCTGCCATTTTATTTATACTTCACAGCGGGTATAATAGTCATGCAAAGCTTGGAAAATGTATTCACAGTCGAGCGGGAACGTTATACATATCCTTCTGACTTCGGCACTTCTACGTCAGGCGCGGCATGGTGTATCGCTTTTTCCAAGAATGATTCATATTGAAATCCCTAAACCAAAGACCTTTGCTGAAATCCTACAGACTTCAATGCACCTCTGACTAAAGGCATAACTGTGGTGCCGAGACCAACTTGGGTATAATGCTGACTACGTACGAGATAAAGTAAAAGCCCCCTTTTTAGTCCAGCTTCCTTGAGATCACCATAATTTTCATCCTCACCTAAAAACGATTACCACTCCAAAGTATAATAATTCCTATACTTTGATACTTTGCATTTACTAAATTGCTCACCAAGACTTGACTCAAGTCCATCCAAATCCGGCAATCGTCTACCAAAGATCTGAATTATTGGAATTCGACGATACCTTGAAAGTGGCTCGTGAACTAGACCCTGATCCTAATGAGTAGAAAGCACCAATATTATATGAAGTACGATTCTGTCCCTCTCACCTATAATAATTGCGATCAGATTGTTGCGGCAAGACCCCACGGGCCAAAGCTAAGTATACTCGTAAGGATTGTGTTGTGGCCTTACCGCCCAGTAAGTTGGTTGTTTCTGGCAAAGTGAGTAGAAAGTAAAGTTACAAACTACTGGTGTTTACAAGGCTGCCAATGGTTTGTTCGAAGCGCAGTTTTTGTAGGGCGTATAAGGCCAAAACCTTTGGCAAAGAGACCAGGCGATATAAGAGGTATTCCCGACTTTCGAGCTTGAGTTACAAAAATTTGGTTCAGAGGCAACGCAGAAGATCCCGATATGTAATAAAGAGTTTTCACAGTAGGTGGAACTTTCAACCAGGTCTTATTCTTTCAATCCGCCATACTCACGTCTTTCTCCGTTATTTGTTCATATTTATATACCTTCTTCGTTTCTTCCACTTGGACAACTACCAGATTCTTCTCGTGAAACATGCTCAACTCAAATTTTTTAACCCCTCTGCCAACAAAATTTAGGTTCTCCTCCGGAATCCATACGTGAAAATGGGAGTGGAGGTGATCCTGAAGCTCAATACTTCCGAGTAAATTATATGGTTGTCTTTGCTCAAGGCACATCATCTGCATATTACGCCCAAGTAATGCATAATTCGGTCGTGATTAGGCAAGCTTGTCAGCTCTGTGCCTCATGCTTCATATACAAAATAAAATAACAATATCCGGCTTGATACTAGTTAGATTCTATCTTTAGTGCGACAAGCAAATAACGGTGTAAATAGGGGAACCAGTTCGTAAGATGTGGAGCTCTGGAGTTATATGTGGTGCTAATTCGGATTGCACAAACCAGCACAATTATATTTCATCGCTGGTACTCACTTGGCGATGAGATTGAGATTAGGGGCCACCTTCATGATTGGATATTTGAGGTTTGCCCGCTTCTAGAAAGTGAATAACCTTGCGCTGATGGCTATGGGTACGATAGAAAACATAACAGTGCGTCGTACTGACCTAGCCAGAAACATCTCTACGAGGTAAGACAAATGCAGGATTACAGCTCGAGTATACAAAAAGGCCAAAGAAACTACTGGCCATACAAACAAAGATGCTAGTAACGTTGTAGCATTCATAAGCATACAAAGTTCCGTAGATCATGCAAACATATTCGAAGTACTTCCTTGGATCATCCTACCACAACTTTGTGGAAACAACACTGTTGTTTTATCCATATTGAAGAATCTTTCACTACCTAGTATCTACCAAGTGAACCACATCTTTTTAATATAGATTAACAAGTGGGAGTAAGGCATTTTGAAGGCTTCAAGCCCGTATATATGATCTTATGTTGAATATTAAATAGATTTTTCAATATGGGGTGAATCAAAAATACTTACCGTAAAATTTCGAAGACTCGAGGGGCTTGTACTATGTACCTGGCCTGGTGAGTACTGCTCATTGTTTAAACTTAGAACTACTAGTGCAACATTGGAAACACATCCACACCCCGCCAAGCCACGACTTCTTTCCTCTCTCGAAACCCTTTCTCTATTTAAACCTCTTAACAAAGGTATTTGTTGATTTGAAGATACCATATAATTACTTTTATCGTCTGCGACTCCGTATCATCATTCAGATAGGTCTATACTAAAAGTTATACACCGCCAAACTGGCATCATGGGTATTTCCGCCATCGATGAACAACGCCAGAGTAAGTTGGCCATTACTTTCGAATAGGAGCTTCATATTGTTATTCGTAGCTGACTTGTTCGATAGCTATACTGGATACGATTAAATCAATAACTCGAGGCGACGTACGTTTTCTATACTTTGCGACCGAATGAATGCTAAAGGGAGATATAGTGGAAGGTGTTGGTTATCGATGAAGCAACAAAAAAGATAGTATTTAGTGTCCTGAAAGAGGATGACATTCTCAATGAGAATATCGCCAGTATGTGGAATTGTGCCGGCTAGAGAGGTTATGCTAAAAGGATTCAAGATGTGGAAACACTCGAAAGTAGGAGGGAGATGAACCCAGGAATGGATGCAATCTACCTCCTTTCCCCCCAACCACATGTTGTCGATTGTTTGCTCGCAGATTTCGAACGTCGAAGATATCGAAAATCCTTTCTCGTATGGGTGGCTCTGCTCGATCCTCAATTGCGCCGGCGCATTGATAACTCGAGACAAGCTCAAGAACAATTGGGCGGTTTCGAAACCTTAGCGATAGATTACTACCCCCGCGAGTCGCATTTAATAACATTCCGAGATCCTTGGAGTTTTCCTACTTTATATCATCCTGGATGTAATGGGCTGGTCCGCGATCATATGCAACTTCTAGCACAAAAGGTAGAGTGGTTGTTGGTGTAAGTTTCAGGTTGGCTGGTTACTAACTTGGATTATAGATAACAGGCATCTGCGTATCATTAGGAGAATCACCCAAGATACGATATTATAGACCGAAAAATCCAACACACGAAGCGAGTGTTCTTTGCTCTCATTTAGCACGATTCGTTCAGGAGGAACTTGATGCATATACACAATGGAACCCAAACTTTCCTCCACCCTCGACACGCCCTCGAGGTATTCTCTTTATTACCGACAGATCAATGGACACATTCGCACCTTTACTACACGAATTTACATACCAAGCCATGGCACACGACTTACTACCGATCAGTGACCACGAGAAAGTTACATACAAGACTATACTTAATGAAGGTACTCCACAGGAAGAGGAGAAAGAAATGGAAATTGGAGAGAAAGACAAGATATGGGTGGAGAATAGGCATCAACATATGAGCAAAACGATTGAAAAGTTGATGAGCGACTTCAAGAAGTTTATTGCAGACAATCCGCATTTTGCCAAGCAAGATGCCGAGAATGTCAGTATAAGTCAGATCAAGGATATGTTGGCAGGTTTACCACAGTTCCAAGAGATGAAGGCGGCATATTCGTTACATCTGAACATGGCACAAGAATGTATGAACATATTCCAGCATCACGAACTACCAAACGTTGCATTGGTGGAGCAAACATTGGTTACTGGACTAGACGAAGATTATCGGAAACCGAAGAATATGGGAGAGGAGGTGGTACGATTGTTGGATACACCTGCTGTTGGACCACAGGAAAGATTACGACTTATTATACTATACATAATATTCCGCGACGGACTAATCGTGGAGGATATTGAGCGACTTCTTCACCATTCTGGACTCCCTTTATCCGAAATGAAAGAAATCATTAATCTCGAACTCCTCGGTGTACACGCCACTAAAAAGCTAAAAGATCCCAAGACCGTCCCTAACCCCATATTCCCACCAAAACCACCCCCGACCGTCATAAATGAAGAACTCGGCCTCTCGCGCTACGAGACTGCTCTCCAGCGTGCCCTTGAAGATCTCACCAAAGGTACCCTCGATCCCACAATTTTCCCGTACACCGTGCCACCCTCCGACCCATCGGAGGAGATGACCCTGCAGTCGCAAGCATCCCTCCGCTCAGCCAAACCTACTTGGGCGCGCGGACGTTCCACCACCCCAGACAACCTGCAACGCATAATTGTCTTCATGGCCGGCGGCGCTACCTATTCAGAAGCACGTGCCTGTTACGAGATGTCCCGCACCGCCAACAAAGATATATTCCTTACCACCTCACACATGCTTACCCCAGCCCTCTTCCTAAAACAAGTCGGTGACCTCTCAGCCGATAGGAAGAAACTCGACCTTCCTGTAGACCGTCCCAAACCGAAAGCTCCAGCCTACCTCTTTAAAGCAAATGATCCTCCGCCAGCTCCAGCGCCAACGCCAGCTCCAGCAATGGGTTTGCCCGGTGGACTACCGAGGGCACCTAGAGCTCCAGGGGCACCAGCACCGCCGATGAAGAGCCCTGTTGGATTACCTGCCGGTATGCAGGCGATGAGCTTGAATGCGCCAACGCCAGCGCCAGAACCGGAGCATCATAGCAAGTTTGGGAGAAGCAAGCATGACAAACATGACAAGCACGAGGAGGGTGCGGAGAAGGAAAAGAAGAAAAAGAGGGGCTTTTTCAAGAGTAAGAAATGAGAATTAGGAAGCGAGCACTGAAAACTGCGAAAGAGGTCAGACGTGAAAGGTTGATGAGTGAATGAGATGTGGGAAGTGTATTCATCGAGATTGATGGTTATAAAGTGGCTGTACTTAAGGGGGTTGGTTTCGAGGCGGCGGTGGGCTGATCTGATAAATTTGCAAATGCCTTTAATCAAGCAGCGTAGATGTGTTATGGATGTATTGATGGATGGAAGGGATGTATGAATGGGTAGAGAAATCAAGTAACTCGCGCATGAGTGTATCAACTGACTTGATAGTGGAGTGGAGAAAGAGATGCCAGTGAAGGAAAACGAAACACAACACAAGACAGAATATGTGGGGTGTGGAATGGTGATGCGATGAGATTGATTGTAAAGTACGGACTAATAAAGGATATGATATATTATAGTAGCAAGCGCGCGAGAATTAGGACAGGTAGGCACAGCGATAGGGGTAGGTCAGGACAGGACAGGTTAGGTTAGGTTAGGATGAGAAATGAAATAAAGTGAATTGAATTGAGTTGAATTGAGTTTATAAGTGAGGATTCAGATGTGTTTGTGTTTGTGTTTGTGGGTAAGAATGAAAGAATGTGTGTGTAGATAGTGTGCTTGAGATTAGTTAGAAGTTGATATTGAGATAGAAAGTGAGGATTTGTTAGAAATGATATGGGGGTTGATATAGGATATAGATAGGTAAGAGAGAGCAGTGCATGCACACATGTAATGAAGTAGTGTAAACTGACTGCTTCATGGTAACCGCTATGCTATTATAGTATTAAGCTGAGTATCCATACAACAGAACAGGCAGGCAGACTTACAGTAGTAGAATTTGAAGCATCACACACAAGCTCACCGGGGAGACAAAAATGAAAAAGGGGAAAAAAAAGGGGGCCTCACCGGGAATTAACAAGCTCACTCTTTTTTTACCGGAAGTGAGAAATCAACTAGCTAACCAACTAATTAATAAATAAAGAGCAAAACTTACTTTACAATTTGTAAATCCCCTTAGCTACCCAACTACAATTAAAGTGAAAAGGTTCACCGGGAGGAACCTTATAGGGGTAAGCAGCTAGCTATCTTCGCTTCCACCTTGTCTCTATCTTTACCCTTATCCCCGGTGAACCTAATTTAGCTTGATATCTATTTGAATTACTACCTACCACCTAGTACCTGTATAGTATTATACTACCAACGTTAAGTTTCCTGTTTAAATCACTACAATCATTATTTCACTCAACTTACTCACTCAGAAAAACTCCCCCCACTCTTCAAAATTCACAATGCAATAACAATAGCATTATGTCTTTTATTTAAAAATTTTCTCCCGCTTCCTTCCACGCCCTTCCATCCTCCCTCCTTACCCATGATCAATACCCCATCATTTCCCCCAACCCCATCAATCCCAAGCAACGCATGTGCTCACTCTAGCCAAATCGTAATCACAACCACAGTCAAATCGCACCCGCTCACCCACTCGCTCGCTCCCCTCCTTTCGCAACCATGCTTGTTAAACTGTCCACCAAACGCTGGCTACGTGCAATACCAAATATCGTTTCTTCATTCTTTCCTTCCTTTGTGCTCAAAAGATACAATACACGCGCATGCACACAATATTCTTTCTTTCCTTTCGTCAATTAACTTCATGCTCACTTGCTTGCCTATTCATGTCGTTCCTGTTGAATTAAAACCTGTCTGAGCGCACCAATCACCACCACCGGCTGAACGCACTACTGTCGTCTATACGCTCCTTGACTAGGTGGCGGCCCACCTCTCCCTTCAAAGGGAAAAGTGACTCCTTCAGGACCTGCAGAGAATGGACTCATGCCCGGAGGTGGAAAGCCTGGTGGAGGGGCGTTGAAGTAGCCTGGAGGTAGTTGCATATTTCTTGGGTGACCAGCCATGGCTTCCGGGGGAGGGAAATTATTCATAGCAGCCATGGGGAATCCAGGCGGGAACATTTGCTGAGGCATGGGCATACCCCGGGGAGCACCACCAGCAAGACCAGGCGGAGGGGCGATGTGACGAAGTTGTTGGGGTGGAGGGGGTTGACCTGGCCAACCTTGGTCGAGACCAGGAGGTGGGGGTCTTTGAAGAATTTGTGTTGGCTGAGGAGGATTGTCTCTGAATTTGGACATGTCATGTTGAAGGGGTCCTTGAGGAGGGCCGCCTGGGCGGAATTGGCCTGATGATCGACCATCATCGAAGAAACCTGGAGGCCCGCGTTGAGAAGCGTTACGTTCTCGTTGTGCGGCTACTTCTCGTTGAAGCTGTTCGCGCTCGACGAGCATTTGCTGTTCCAATTGTCGATTCATTTGCTGCTTTGGTGGAAGACCTAGAAGAACTTGCTCGGTTCTTTGGGGTTCAGGTGCTGCCTTTGCACTTTGCATGAGGTTCATCAGAAATTCCGTATTGCTAGCCGCACGTTGTGGTTGATCTGGCCTATTTGAAGATTGGCTATAAGCATTTTGACGTTGACCAACCAAATCTTGAAGCATTTGTTCTGGTCGAATAGTTGGTTGGCTGCCCGAAGATTGACGTTGATTGAGAAGATCCTGTAAGTTCTGAGGTTGAGAGCGGTTTGCCATTCGTATCTCGTCTTGACGTTCAGGACGATACTGTTGGAAAGGCTCAGGTCCTTCGAAAGGTGTAGCTGATTGCTTCTCCTGAGGAGGCTTCGGTTGCATCATAGGATTTGCAGGGGGTGTTGTGCCCATACTCTGGCGTTGAAGCTTTTGTAATATTAACTGAAACGCCTCTTTTTCTGAAGGGCTATCACTGGTATTGTTGTTCGCGAATAAACTTTGGAACCCATTTGATGATGATGCGGGGATGGCGGTTTGAGGTTCCGGTTTTCGAGCAGAATCATCCTGGGTAAAGAAAGATGTGAATCTGGAAGATTTCGTAGTCGTTGTAGCAGATTTGGAAATAGCCTCTTTAGACAGTTCCAATGCAGGAGTAAGACCACCCTCATCTTTTGGTGTAGCCCACATACCGAAAAACTTGTCTGGGCCTGTATCAATGGGAAGTGGTGCAACAAGCTTCGGCTTTGGTGGGCCAAAGAATGAAGGGAGCTCATCAGGTTTTTGAGAACCTGCTTCTTCCACCGGGGGTTTGCTAACAGTTGTTTTGTCTTTACCTGCCATCTGTTCTTTCCATTTCTGAAAGTCCTCCTGGGTATGGATTTGTCCCTTCTCCTCTACAGGTTGAGGTTCATCCATCCACTCTGGCTTGTGCTCTTGGCGATTCTCTCTGTCCCTATCCCAACGTCGGTCACCCTTATCACGATCTCCGCGATCATCCGGATCCTTTTCTCGCCAACCTCTACTACGATCAGTAAATCTGTCGCCATTACCGTTACGATCTCGAGGTGTTGCAGGGTCATCATTGTTGTCTTTGAACCAGCTAGGCTCGTTTCGTCCCCTTGCGTTTCCATTTCTGCGACTGTTATCTTGATCTTGGTCGTTGTCTTTATCCCGCATAAAGTTATCAAATCCTCTTGGTCGCTCCTTCAAATCACGATCTTCACGATCTTTGAACCTTCTGTCATCTCGATGTCGCTCCCCACCCATACGACCGTTAAAACGTTCAGCGCCTTCATTGCCAAAGCTCTTTCGGGGTTTTACGGTGCTCCAACCTTCACCATCGTCCCCATCGCCACGCCTTGGCCGCAATGTATCTCTTTTTGGCCGATCGTCTCCATCCCCAGCCTTACCGCGGAAATTGAATCGATCTTTCGAGTCGCTGTCTCGAAGAGTGGGTCGATCTGGTGAGTCGACCGTTTTGGCATTACGAGAGGAAATAAAAGCAGTTTTAGGTGGGCCAAGCACAATATCTTCAGGATCTTCTCAAAATATTAGCATGGACAGTGTGCAATGAATAAGTGTTAACCATACTTGCACTGGTCCGCGAGATATGTTTTTCGGGTCGTGGTCGTCTGTTATGGTCCAAAAGCGGATTGGCATCATGATCCTTCGTCCTATCTACAGGTAATCTAGTAGATGCGTTGCGATTTGTATCTGAAGGTGCCCTGGATGATGTCAATCAAAGCATCGTATTGAGCACCTTGTAACCTACCCCATCCATTGTTCTGCTGGAGGTAAACCAGGAGGTTTAACACACAAAGGTGAGTCTCTCAGATAGGTCAACTCATCCGGGGTATATTTCAAAGCCATTGTAATGATTTATCGGTTGGTTTGAAAGATTTCACACTTCATGAGCTAGATCGTAAGGTATACCGTAGGATGTCAGTTGTGTGGAGGATGATTCGATATGCAATGAATGCTGTATCGTCAGGTTCGAGGGATAGGTGGGATGTGTATGCAATATTTGAATGAAAATGTCTAATGTTGGTTTAGATATTAAAGTTATATTGTTCTGGAAAAAGTAGAGGAGGCTTTTGTTTGTATACTTTGATGCGACCTGAAGAAGAGCTCAGCGCAATGCGCAAAGCTCTATTGGTCGTCCGTGTGTGTGTGTGTGTATGTATGTATGTATGTATGTGTAGTCTTCTTTTTTTTGTTTTGTTGTATTTTGGTGATATTGTTGTTCGTTGCAGATGAAGAGGGGTTTTTGTTTTAAAAAGGTAGATCTTGTATTTTGACAACGTTTTGCTTGGTACCATACAAACCTGTTGAATATCTAGAATAGAATAGAATAGAGGTTCGAAGGTTGAACTATTTATGGTCCCCTTGTTTTCGTATTAAGAATGCACTTCTGATTTTTATTGGTAAAATTTATTTTTTTAATTCTTTTGGTATTGAGTACAGGAAAGATAAAATTGTCTGCTGTTGGGGGTTTGGCTTGTTGGAGATTTGGAGTTACGGTATGGTATGTAGACTATGAGATTGAATGGAACCTTCCGTTTGTTACTACTACTAGGTACTAGCGTTGTACTGGTTCATTTGGAAGGTTGGGTTGGTACCGCCCCCCGCCCGTAGTGAGCCACATACCTACACCTACCTAGGTAATTACGCCACACCAAAATCTTTATTTTATCATACCTAAATATCTGCTACAATAGGATAAATATAACATTTAATATATCTTTGATTCAAATTCAACCATTTTATTATTTGTAAAAAGTTATAAAACTGCTTTCACATTTGAATGTTGATATCTACAAATATTCCTAAATTGGGTATCATGATTCACTACCTACTATATTCTTAGGTATGTAACTATTTTATGTGCTCTTATCCTCAGCAACTCAGGACTGTAGAAATACCTGCTACTATCAAATTATATTAACATATACGAGAGTGACATACTTATTTCACCACTTTGGATCCCTTGATACCTTTTTTCCAACCTTCAACTCTTGCTTTATCACTTGATTCGACTATTCTTCCCATCAAAACCTTCAAAGGCGTTCCTCCACCCAACGCCATTTGAGCTTCTAACCATGTCATACTACTAAATCTCGTAATAAGCGTCGTACTCCCTCCTTCAATAGTGGTTGCTCTAAATAAGAGTTTGAGTATCTTGTCTCGTAATCCTTGTCCAAGATATGGGCTATTGTATACCGACAACAATTTCTCAAAGACCCTTCGTTTGCGGAATATGCCCATATCTGTTGGGGTTCGAAGACCAGCGAGCATACAAGTCAGAAGCCAAGAGATCTCAGCATAATGGTGGTCGTCCAAACTAGGTGATTCGTCGAAGATCTTGTACATTAAAGGTACCTTATCTACCTGCCATGTTGGTCCTTGCGATAGAAATTTGTTGATCTTGGGATAGAGGCAGTGAAGAGGATCGCACAAAACAGCTATTGAATGCGATGCAAAAGACGAGATGATTGTAGGAAGGGGCTCCGTATCTATGACTTTCTTCGATGTTTCCACAAGCTCGCAAAGAAGAAGCCATAATTGTTCCTTCTCATCATACGATGATTCTTTAAGCTTGATACTGATCTTCGTTATGTTGGTCAACGCCTCTTTACGAACACTGAAGTGTTCCGACGATAGAAGCATAACCAAGGCTGCAGCATGGCCACCCTCTATCACTTCCTCAACATCCTTCGATACCCATTTCACTAATGCATTGTGATCTTCTTCTGGCGAATCTTCCATCATGACTGTATTTATTTCAGCTAATTCTTTCTCCGACGGTCCATCCTCCACTGCTTGAGCCGTTGGCCCAGAAATAATGGAAGTCAGTGTTGGTTCTGGAATCTCGATTTGTTCGACCAATTTTCGAGATTTATCGATCACCTTTCTTGCAGGTGATGTTTCTGGTGTTTCATCAACCATGCCCTTCGTGATCGATTTAATGGTTTTCTTGTCCTCGCCAATCTTTATCGAGGAGGCTAAAAGTTTTGCAATGAATTCAGCTGTTTCTATTAATGACTCGTTTCCGGACTTTAGGAGAAACGGCCATTGTTCTGCAATTGCAGGAATAAGCAAGCTCACGGAAGATTGTTCTTTGGCTTCATCATGGGATCTTTCGTTAATCTCTTCAAGTGAAAATATGTACTTGATTGGCTTTGCGGCACATCTTGAGATACAGTCATCCAGAAATCCGTATATTGTTTTCTCATTCGGCGATCCTTGAATAGATCTTAGTCTCAGGATAAATGTCTCCAGGGCAGAGATTGCAGTTTTCGTCTGGAAGATTTGATTTTCTTCGACGACGGAGGCTAGGACCAATCTTAATTTCAGTAGGGGTACTCCAGAAGGAGCTTCGGCGGACAATTTGAGCATAGCCATGAAAGGAGAAATCGCGAGACCTTCTACCTTCGCGAACCATCGCATTCCCGGCGAGAAATGGGCGAACTGGAATAGATTCTCCAACTCCAAGATTCTGAAAGCACGGTCTTCTGAAGATAGGCCGGTATTTTCGATAGCTTGGAGAGTTTGTGTAAGTGTATCCGAAACATCAAATTTGGCATCCAAAGCAACCCGAGGAATAACTTCGTAATAAAGAACAAGCAATTTAGTAACCGCCTCACGTTGCATCAACTCGGTATCAGATAGCTTGCGGTATGTACTGATAACATCCTTGATTGATGGGACGCGATGACAAAACTCGTCTACTAATCTCTCGGCTGCTTGGGTCCATATTGAGGAAGATGCCATTGCGGCATCCTGATACATCTTCAAGACTTCTTGCATTTTGCTGAATGCAATTGAAAGAATTCGAACGGCGAAAAATGAGATCAGATTATGTTGCTGATTCAAGCAGCGAGTGAATACTTTTTGCGTTAATGGCTGAGGAAGAATGCTCTCTATAACTATAGATGAAGGCGGGGGTAGTCTTGCATAGCGCTCTTGATGCCCGAGGCATTGTGGGATTGGAAGTTGAATTGTAGAAAAGACAAATGCTGAATATCCAATCCAAGTCGCTGTAAGTTTAGGATCGAGAGAGAAAGATTTCTTGGTGAAAAAATAATCCGCTACAAGTTCTGGAGCAGACTTGAGGATAGACAGTAGTAGCTCACTTTGCTTCAAACTCGACCAAGGTCGCAGGTTTTGGATGAAATCCGATAGGATCGTGTTGCGGACTGGAACTTTCTCGGTAAAACGTTCCATCCACTCAATGCTATCAAGCCCGAGATCGATATGGCCAGTATCTGTATCGACGTCAAGATTTTCGTCCGCATCGACACCTCGAGGATAAAAGCCGTTTTGACGATTCAAAACTCCCAGGTTTGGAGATGTGCAAGCTAGCGTAAGAAACTCGTGGGCGATTTCATCGATTGATTTGTTGCCCTTGCTGTCGGCCTCGTCCGTTTGATCATATCCATATAGCATCGCTATACGTCCAAGAGAAGTCGCGTTCACAATCTTGGCCTTAGCATCTCTTGGCAGTGCATCATCTTGAAGTACACACGTTTTCAAAGTCTCAAGAATATCTCGAACCATGAAAGATGGATCATCCTTAATATCTCTTGTCAAACCCATGACAACGTCCTTCTGGTTGAGCAATTCTCGTTTGTTGTCTGTGGGAAGAAATTTTATTATGGCCAGAACAAATCGAAGAGCATTTGTCCGCACCGAAGGTTTCCTACGATCCTCCACCGCGTCCCCTGTATATCTCAAGCTCATATTCCGAGCCATGGTCTTAAAAGTATAGTCCCTTGATCGCCAAACTTGCTTTGCTAATGTTCCACCATCGTACAATGATAATTCTCTTAAGAGGCGTAGTACCGGTGAAATAATATGTTCCTTGCTCTTGTTTGAAGTGAGCCCCCTTGCAATAAGCTCCAATTGGCGTTTCTGGAGTATAGTTCTTCCCAGTCTCAATCCATGTTCAGTCATTTCGAGGATACTGGACAATGTTTTTAACAGAAGCGCGAGCACCGCAGAGACTGCCGACAGGAGATTTTCATCATTTGCTTGCGACGCAAAACTCCATGTTTGCATAATATCAGCCAAGTATACTGCGGACTTGTCTTCATCGTCGGCGGGCTTTTGCGATTCAAGATATTCTTTGAGAATTGCGATTCGAGATGATTTGTCGATATCCGGTAAAGCGAAGCTATCAAGAAATGCCTTGAGCGATTGGATTCCTATAGAATGGTAAGCTTTTATTTCGTTCACAAGAATCTAGGAACTGGATATACCATGTTTTGAACGTCCTGCATCTTGATCAAATGCTAGTATTTGCTTTAATTGCCTGGCTGATTGAATATCAACAGAAGTATAAGAAGTCTTCGTGACATTGGAAATCTTCTGACGTTTCTGGTATGCTTGATCACCATCTTCTATAACTTCAGAAGGTCTTTTACCCATTATGTTAGTAATCAAAAATAGTAAGTTTCGTTGTACTTGAACTACAATTTGATATTTTTTTTGTGAATTATATCTTCATTTACCAAAAGAATAATTTTCTTATCGAACTGATAATCGGAGAAAATCTTCGCCGACACAGCAAAAATTAATTGTGGCTTGACTATTCCTCTCTCTACTTGGGATTGGTACCTGATAGAACTATGTGGCTGTGCTAGCTCCAATAAATTTCTCTTTCAGCCTGGCCTGGATTATTTTCTTATTGTCTGGGGAATAGAATAGCTCCAACCTTGAATATATTCTTAGCTACCTTGATGGGTACAACCAATACTTACTGTTTATACTTCAAAAGTTCCATCTAGATACCAATATTGGATTTATCAATCATGATATACCTACCGTACAAATAATTATTGAACCAGATTTGGTTTCTTCTTGACCCCAACCAAACTAACTCAACTAATGTCTTTCAATGTCGACATTATTCCCATCTGCCCCACGACGGGGAACCCAACGTGTCTCCCACCTTCGTCAAGTTAGCAATGGTAGTTCGGAGAATGGGACTGCATTTACAAGTCGGCCAGTTACATCAAACTCTAGTACTGGCACAGTCCAACATGATCCAACTCCACTCAGATTACCGATTGAGCGACGATGCAATCTATGGGTACACGATGAAGCTTTTTCGAAAGAAGATGTGGTCCTCAACCTAGATCTCTTTCCGGATGTTAAGTCCGGGGACCTCATGGCCATCGTAGCTTTGAGAACCGACTCGGGATTACGCGATTTTCATGAGAAAGCCTCTAAGAAAGATATTGAGGGTACTTCGGTATCAGGACAATTAGAGAGGAACATATGGGCCCAACTTGGTCATAGTTATCGCGGGAAAACCTCTAGACATGATGTTGGCTTCGGAAAGCGATATCTTTTTCTCGCAAACGATATGCCAAAAGAGCTGAAGTTGAAGCAGCCAGCGTTGGAAGTATCCGTTGCTAAACACATTGCAGATGTATTCAATTTAAAGCATCGCTCAAACGTTCTTCTTAGCACTGTAAGTATGGAGGCCCACCATCTCGTGAGATCTTACTCACAAAGTCCACAGGTTGATCCAACTGCTACCTACGCATCTCATGTCGAAATGTCCTTCAAGGATGAATACCTAGCTCGTTCAGATATGTGGCGGTTGACTGTAGGTGAAATGGTGAATAAATCTGTTTACAAGGGTCAAAAAATATTGTTCATGGGCAGTATCAAAGCACAGGTTGCCTGCGTATATGTTGATGGACGAAAAGTGCAATCGGCATTTTTCTCAACAACTACCAAACCTGTTTTTAGAAGCGAGTCAGCTCGATATGTGCTGTTCATTCAAATGTCAAGGGAGATGTGGGATTTTGACTCGGAGGGATCCGGTGAAATTATGTTCAACAAAGTCGTGAATGGCTTTCTGCCAGCTCTTTTTAAAAAATGGGCACAACTCAAAGTGAAACACTTAGTTAGCATAGTGTTATTCACAAGAGTTGAATACGATACTGGGTTGGCTTCAGAATTAGCAACGGCTTCCCATGATACTGCTTATCACACAGGTGTGCAAGCCGATGGGAGCAAGAAACCATATAAAGACTTCTATCGAGTTGTTGTCAGCGAAATGGCTAGTGGCGAATGGACCACCATTTTATACCAACTGAAACGAGAGTTCAAATTCTTTCGGAAAGATATTTCAATGCATCGGATCGACCTCGTAAATGCTCTGGGTCCGCCCGAATCAACGCCCAAGAGAAGCACTTTGGGCACGAGAATTGAAGCCGAACCCTCACTTGCTATGCATGGGAATGTTTTAGAAGCGATTGATCTTGCATCTACTCAATTCGCACATGACTACATTGATCGCGATCTTGTCCGTACTGGCATATCCATTGTTGTTATCACACCTTGCGCCGGCCTTTTCGAGGTAGATTACGAAACTCTTCGGAGAACCACGGAGAGTCTGATTGGTAATGGTATTGGCATTGATCTCGTCTGTCTGCCAAAGATGCCATTGCACTCCGTTCCCTTATTCCGATATAGGAATCCGAAGTACGCAGAGTTCCAAGAAGCTTTGCATTTCAAGGCTCTTCGCAGTGAAGATAGTACCCCACGCCAAACTGCCCCAATATTCGGAAGTTATTCATCGATGACTGATTCTTTCTCGCCGCCTAAGGCTCGCGATCGAGCGTTCAGAAACGGTTCTTTCGCCACTAAAAAGCCACCTTCTGAGTGGAGTTATGCAATTCCACATTGGATTGATGTTTCTTTTTGGACAGGCGCATCCCAAGACCTCCTTTCTACTAACCCTTCGGCCGATTCTAAACTCTTTAAGAAACGCGTAGCAGAATCGTCTAGCGACTTTGCTATTCGTTGCAAAATGTATGAATTAGAAATGGCTAGTGTCATGGAAAATGCGATGACAGAGATTGCTGTTGTACCCCTTCAACAAGATTCACTTTTCCCCCAAATGTTGATGTCCGAGCCCGGCGAAAGCGGAAGTCCAAAGAAAGCTCCTACTAGAGATACTTGGGATCGTGAGAAGCCGGTCTCCAGTCTTGTTGAGTTCGTCCATGGACCCTCAAGACCTTTAATTGATCGACATACACCTCAAAAAGAGAAAGTATTTTTCAAAACTTTAGATGCATTTGACACTATTCGTTCCGAAATTACTAATGAATTCACCACACCTCGATCAAAAGCCGTCAAGTCGAACTTCCAACCGGGCAGTGAAGAGACTATTAGAAAAGCACTGACCGAGGACTCCAGACTTTTTGGTACCTCTTTCAGCGAAGATAGTACATCGGCCAAGAATATAAGCTTACTCAGTAGACCCAAGGTTGAAAAAAGTAAACCAGCCATACAGAGGTTTGACGACCCTGTGCTGCCACGCAAAACTAGCATTAGTAGCACCACGACTGCTCCAAAAAGTTCACTTCCAAGGCCAGCAAAGCTAGGCCGTCAAATTAGTCTTGGAAAACACGGGTTTGGCATCGCTGCCCCTAAGGCAGCTGCAGCCGAAATTCATACCGAGAATGCTAGTGCTGCAAAGCCTACATCTAGCACAGCAAAAGCCTCTGAAGCAAAGAATAAAAACACTCTCACTATGGCGAATCATTTGCTCGCCACACCAATTCAAGATCGACCTCTATCATCGCAGAGCGAGAGGGGAAAATTGAGGTCAGAAACGAGTTCTATGGAAAGTAAACGTGGCAGTGATTCTGTTCAAATTGAGAAAAGCCCTTCAATGCGACCTATGACTATCAAAAGCGCCCTTCAATCTCTGGACTCTACCAACCAATTCAAGTCTAGATCAGTCTTGGGGTCGTTATACGAAGGTGTCAGTGGAAAGAATGATGACCATCGCAGTTTACATCCATCAAAAACAGACGATAATCAAAAACTATTCAATTCGAAACTTCTCGCAGAAGCAATTCCTGAGTTACCGGCTACACTATCACCAACGACTGCATTGTCTCCATGGCTGAGTGTGTTGAACCCATCCAATCCATCAGAAAATGATACCATGGGCAAGAGTGTTTACAGACGGTGGCAACATGTTTTCCCAAAGCCTATCCGGACTAAAACAATGAAATGGAAGTCTCTCTGTTCTCCTGCGTCGGTGCCATTAACTACCGAGTCATTTCCCTCAAAATATCAGCTTGAAACGGAATATCAACAAAAGCCGTACAACATCTCACAGAACTCAGAGGACGAGCTGAGCGAGGTTCCCAAGACGCGAGAAGATTTCCTCCGGGAGCTTATAAGTTTACGACTCTCACAAGGCTTCCAAATTGTCATAGGTCCGGCGGTGGCCGAGGCATTTGGCCAAAAGTCACTCAAAATTGCGAATGTCTTCAATCGTGATCGTATTGCGGAAGACGGCGCAAGTGTCTTCATGTCCATGGGGAACATCATTCACCAACTATCTTGTGTAAACGGCACAGAGGTCGAAGTCAACATGTTCGTGCGAAAGCCGACAGCACTCACAACCCCTAGCCCACAATCACTTGACCCATCAGGATATTACCCTGCGGTAAGGACAACCTTAGGTGAAACATATATGTCCCGCAAGATGAGTCTAGGAAGACCGAAAGATGAATATAACTGGAACTATGTTGATTCTTTTATTGCCGGATTTGAAGACGAAATGACGGAGCATCTTAGATTTTGGCGTACTAGATTTGTTCTTATACCGGTACAACGTCCAACACAATCTCACACTCACAGACGGGGTGAGGATAACGAAGAAGAAATTCGGCTAGAGGGTATCAGGAAACTTACCCAAATGTGGCAACGACATAGATATGTCCCACCTTCCGAGCGTCGATTCCAAAGTCTTGCTACCCGGAAAAACAAGGATCCTAATCCATTGGATATTGTTTATAAAACAGAAGATCCATCTGTTGTTGTTACAGCAGAGCTGGAGACATTACCTATCGTCGAGACTAGCGAAGCTGCTAGTAAACGTGGCCAATTGCTCGAAACAGAGCGGTTCCGAAAGTCGAAGCTGGACATCGCTGCACTAGCTGAGGCAATACAAGCTCCAGCTGAAAGGGGTGGAGTCCGGATGCAGAATCGAAGATGGCATTTCCGCTTGCACTACAACTGTTTTATCGGATCGGATATGACGACATGGTTGCTTGAAAACTTCGAAGATCTTGAAGATCGTGATGAAGCTGTCGAGTTGGGAAACATGCTGATGGCCAAAGACGAACAGCAAAGACTAAGAGAGAAGGAAAACAGCAAAGAAAGAGAAAAGGAAACAGGAATTTTTGTTCACGTTGAGAAACGTCATCCATTTAGAGACGGGCAGTATTTCTATCAGGTTACAGGAGAATTCGCCAAGCAACGGCCCGATAGTCGTAGCGGTTGGTTTGGTTCTCGACGGCGTGAGAATTCCGTGCCATCAACTCCGATGTCTGAAAATATCCCTAAGGATTCTCCGCGACCAGAAAGATCGAGGTCTAGCTCCACACAAGATGATAGCTCGAATGAGTCAGGGGTACCTACTCCAACCACATCTGGCGGTAAGAAACCAAGAGTTGCATTGAGTAAAGTCATGAAGTACGACGTTGATCACCGAAAACGGTCTTATCGCCCAGAGCGTATCAATCTGCATTATGATCGCCTTCACAATCCAGACAATTGCTATCATATTCGCATTGATTGGCTCAATGTCACCGCCAAACTGATTGAAGATGCCATAGATACATGGGCGACGACTGCAGAACGGTACGGGCTTCGGCTCGTTGAGGCACCGATTGGCGAGGCATGTTCCATTACCTCCGTACACCCATTTAGGAGTCCTTATTTGATCGAAATAGCTGTTCAGCCTCCTGATCAACAGCCCAGAACATATTTCGATGTCAATTCATTCACACCACATGCGCAAGCAACACAGTCGAGTCGACATTATTACCAAAAAGCCATTATGAAGAAATTTAATTTCGTATTGGATATAGAAGCCGCAAAAAACTTCCCCAGTAATGTCGATGTGACTTATTCTTGGGGGCGGCCCGATTTCACATACACTCAATATATTCATAGATCTGGTGTATTACTCGCACAGATTACCGATGAAGGCAATTTCCTGCTTCTAGCCAACCGACTATACAACAATAGAACTGCTGCAGCCAGAGATATGGATCGATTCATGAAGAATGACCACCTCGGGGTCCGCTTGGGACCAAGTCCAATTGCGAACAACGCTGGCATTGCTGCGGGTGCAAATAGTCCATATGCATCCCCGATTCTACGAGCTGTCCACATGGGATCTAGTTCTCCTGCTCTAAGGGCTACATCGGATGTGTTGGGGGCTAGTCTCACTGGCTCTCGCATAGCTAGCACCGTTACACCTGATACGATCAAAATTGAACTCGAGGGATTCTGCCACAATGCGTATGCGTTAGAACAATTTTATAAAGAAGTCTATGATAAAGCCACACCGCCTAATGCCACGCCACCTGCACTCAGAAGTCCGTTTCCAGGAATGTTACTTGATTCCCATATTCCTACTCTCGGTTTACCCCCAGGTATATTGGCGCGGGATTCCAGTCCAGCTCCTATGAGGTTATCAAATCTCCCAGGAGTTGGTAGTTCAGTGCCGCAATTGGGCAGAAGGCCTAGCGTGCCGAGCGTGCAGATGAGTATCAACACGGGAGACGGTTCGAGGCAAGATAGTCCGAGAGGGAGTATTGCAGAAGGCGATAGATAACGGATGTTTCAAAATATATGGAATAATTATTGGAAGGCTTATAGGCATGGCGTTTGTTCGGTGTTTGCACATGCAGGAGTCCGGGATATACCAGTTGATAAATGGGATTTCTATTTAGTATTTTCTCTGCTTTCGTGGATTTGGAGCAGCATGTGATATGTACTGTGGTGGCCGATATTAATAGATAGAACTTATTGGACTAATTATATGGAAAGATGGAGCAATGGGTAAAACGATCTGGAAATATTAGTGGCAAATGGGGTGGGTGTTATTATGCTAAAGGCTACTCGGGGGCATTTACGCCACCACCACAAGCTATCCATCCTGATAAATCAACTAATTATTCAAATTAATTCAACTATTTGGTAGAGACTTATACATGGATTGATTGAATTTTGATAATCTTTTGAAAAGTTTTCGTTATTGAGATTTGTTGCGACTTTGGAAGTAGTTCAATTGAATTAGGTGGTTCTTTTTTATTTACTTGATCTAGATACTAGGCTCGCTCAACGCGGTATTCGTAACGGGACTTCTAATCAGGAAGTTTAACAGTATGGGATTGTGGAAGGGAGCTCCCCCTCTCTTATCTTCCAGCTGATGCAAGAATGGGGGGCTTGAAAGCAATTGTTTTGTACCCCGCCAGCTACAATTGGACAATTGCAATCATATACCTAGTAGTTAATATATTATGATACTACTACCTTAACCCACCTTGATATGCAAGTTGGAATGCTTGTTGGAATGCTTGTTGACCGTTACTACCTAGTAGCTACTACTAGAGTTCTAAGGTTTAGCTTCGGGTTATAGTGGACTATTCCAATAATCCTTGCTATTATGTACCTTACCCTTAAAGAGAACTTTCCATGACTAAATTTATAACTTCATGATTCGCATTTGCAAAAATGGGTCGTTATCTGAATTCATGAGAATAAATGGCGAAGCAGATACAACTGATAAGAAAACCCCATATTGAATATGAGAATCAATTCAAAGTTACTAGTAGGTATCAAAGATATCAAAGGCATAAATTCACTTGATTTAGTTATCATTGGTATATGATTTGCGAAAGTAACCATCGGGAATAGCTACCTTCCAAAACTGGCTAGTCGTCTACTCTGCAATACAACTATCTTTCCATATCTCTGCCGTTGAACTGTTGGTCTCCGGTCCTTATCGTATCTTTGTATAACCAGATACCTCTTCTAGATATAGCTTATCGGAAAGTTGCACCGAGGTCTGGCATGGAAAGTGTACAAGTGTACCCTTCCAACCCCCCCATAGGCAATTTCCTTTTCTTTTCCTTTCTCATGTCCGATCAACCCCTCACAAGCATCATCTATTCATAATGTCGGGGATTTTGAAGAGATTGCGATTTCGTGACTCCGCTCGAGTTACGGAAGGTCTTTCTCCTCATGAGTCTATCACAGTCTCAAATGATGCGGAAGATACAATCGAGAAAGTTGCAGATAAAGAAACGGCGAACACTACTGCAAGAGACATACAAGAAGTCGAAGCAAATCGCAAATTGACTGCCTTTGAAAAAGCACATAGATGGGATCCTAATTTGGACCAAGATCAACTAGAAGACATCGATGATGCTCTTCTGAGAAGAGATCCAAATGCTGAAGGTAAGGCGTATGAGGAAGTTTTTGAGAACTCTCCATATCCAGAGGTTTGTTCCATCATTCCCCTATCTTTGCTGGGCAAGTACTAAAGTATTTTTAAGGTTAGAGCCGCTGTCAGAAACTACGATGAAGACCTCCCATGCAACACAATCAGAGCATGGGTGCTGGGGCTTCTGCTCAATACTATAGCGTCTGGGCTCAATTCACTTTTCAATCTACGCGCTCCTTCTCTTACAATCAGTTCCATCGTCGTACAAATGGTCGCATACCCGCTCGGCGTCGGATGGTCATGGATATTTCCAGACAGAGTGTTCAATACCTTCGGCATAAAATGGAACCTTAACCCAGGAAAGTTCAATCTGAAAGAGCATGGTCTTATTGTTGTCATGGCAAACGCATCATTTGGTCAAGGCTCTGGTTATTTTATGGATACACTTATCGCTCAGCGAGGATTCTATGGCCAGAACTTTGGCTGGGGATTTAATCTCCTGCTCGCATTCACCACGCAGTGTGTTGGGTTTGGGATGGCGGGTATGGTGCGTTCGTATCTTGTGGTAAGTCGCACACTATGTATCCTTTGATCTTTCATCTTTGAGATGGGAACTTGTAAGTTCCAAATACTGATTTTTTTGAAGGAGCCAGCAAGTATGATTTGGCCACAGAATTTAGTCAGCACATCGTTCCTTTACGCTCTCCACGATCACAGTAAAACCGATCCGACTGTAAGTAATGCATTCCCTACATAAAGATCGTTGGGGGTAGAATACTAACTTGCTCTTCACTTGTAGAAATCAAACGGTTGGCAAATTGCCCGATATCGATACTTTTTCTATGTGTTCGTCGGGTCTTTCGTTTGGTACTGGTTTCCGTAAGTAGCTTCCGTTTCCGCGATTCCCATTCATAAAACTAATTTACCTAAACTAAATCTTACTTTCATTTGTATTCGTAAGAATCAATTACTAACTTGTCCACCTGTCAGTGGCTATCTTGCCCAATTCTTGAGCGTGTTCGCATTTGTTACATGGATCAAGCCTAACAACGTTATCATAAATCAATTATTCGGGGGATGGACTGGCATATCTCTGATTCCTATTACTTTTGATTGGTGAGTCTTCTGATCATGAATTCCAATATGGAATGGAAATCGCAATAACTAACAAATTTATAGGACTCAGATTACAGGTATGCGTTCCCCTCAGGCTCCGATGTAGAGATGCTGATATAATGTAGGCTACGGCCTCAACTCACCCTTGGTACCGCCCTGGTTTGCAATTGCAAATACCGCATTAGGAACGGTATTTTGGTTCATGATAGTCGCAGCGGGAATCCACTTCAGTGGCCGCTGGTATGGGGCTTACTTACCTATCTCCGACTCCAACAGCTACGACAACACGCAAAGCCATTACAATGTCACGAAAATTCTTACTCCTGAGTTTACCCTGGACATTGAAAAGTATAAGGTATGTACTATGGCACTTGCGATCTTGTATCGCGTTCATAAATAGGACACCCATGGCGGATTTTGAACGAAGCTCAAGCTGATCATTCTAGAACTATTCACCCCTTTTCCTCAGTACAACTTTCGGGCTTACATATGGTTTGTCTTTTGCCACTATCACTGCCGTCATAGTTCATACAGCGCTATTCCATGGATCTGAAATCTGGGTTTTAACGCGAGCGATTCGTGGCACTCTAGATGACAACCACACCAAGATGATGCGGAAATATAAGCCCGTCCCGCAATGGTGGTATGCTGCTTTCTTTCTCATTATGGTTGGAATGTCGTTCGCAACGGCTTGTGCATACCCCACACATTTGACCTGGTGGGCTCTGATCATAGCGTTCCTCGTCGCATTAGTCTGGACCATCCCGATCGGCATCGTTTATGCTACAACTAACATTCACCTGGGCCTTAACGTATTCACCGAATATATTATAGGATATATGCAACCTGGCCGTCCCGTTGCCATGATGTTATTCAAGACCTACGGATACATTAGCATGAATCAAGCTCACGCCTTCCTAGGCGATCTTAAACTCGCACATTACCTAAAGTTACCTCAACGAACTGTTTTCTTCGGGCAGATTATCGCTACCCTGTGGTCTTGTGTTGTGCAATTGGCGGTGATGGAGTGGGCTTTTGGAGCTATCGAGGGAATATGCGAGTCAGGCCAGAAGAATAATTTCACTTGTCCTTCAGGAAGGGTCTTCTTCAACGCTTCGATAATATTCGGGCTCATCGGACCCAAGCGTATCTTCTCCACTGTGAGTACAGTCTCAAGCTCCGAACTCGTCAAGAAACTACCGATTTAGCTAACAATGAAACTTAATATAGGGCGCCATATACGGCTCTCTTCAATATTTCTGGTTAGCAGGCGCACTCCTCCCTTTCGCCATATACTTTCTCGCTCGGACCTTCCCTAAAAGTCGTATTCGATACTTCAATGCACCATTGTTCTTTGGGGGTAAGTAACCTGTTCACTACTTATTACATATTTTCGGTATATGATACTAACACCCCTTTTCATATAGGAACTAACGAGCTGCCACCGGCAACACCGTTGAGTTACTTGAGCTGGTCCATAGTCGGTCAGTACAGCCTCAAGCATTTGAATCCATCTAGTTGCAGGTTTAGCTAACCACGAATCTTCCATTAGGCTATATTTTCCAAAAATATATTAGAAATCGCTGGAGAGGGTGGTGGATGAGATACAACTACCTCACGAGTGCGGGGTTAGATGTTGGATTGGCAATTTGCACGATCATAATCATCGCAGCGTTGAATCTAACCAACACAAATCCTCCGAATGTAAGTCCTTGCCCATTCGATTACAGAGAACACATACAGCAAATACTAATCTGGGTTTTAGTGGTGGGGCAACTCGGCACCTGCCAATACGATGGATTATTTGGATACGGCTATACAGAAGACGCTTTCTTCTGGGGAAACTTTTGGACCCAAGAAGGGTAGTTGGTCATGAAGACATTTGGTGCTTAGTGCATGCTATTTCATTTCTCTATCTACATCAGTACATCTCACTACTAGAGGGGTTTATTTAGAGGGACTTAATAATTTACCTACCTCTCATTGCAACTCAGTCCTATACAATGACAATACTTTTCTCCATCATGGTACCAGTTCTACTGACGATTCAACATTTGCCTGAAATCCTGATATTTTCGTACTGTTGCATAACCCGATTTAATGACCATAATCGCCAGCAAGGAAACAAGAGCCACGTACTTACGTTACCATCAAAATAGGCCAAAAACGACATGCATATCGGCGGAAGCGGCAAATTAGATGGTATTACCTACAGCAATTCCACAAGTGATTAAGTCGTTTATAGTTTGGCCATTTTCTAGTCAAAACTATGGACTCGAAGGTTTCCTTCATCCGTCGTAGTTGCAGATAACGTTGTCGAGAGGGACAGAATCGCTGGCAGGGTCAAGGGCTACAGTGAAAACCGGGGGGGGGGGAATGCTGTAGCAAAGTGACTTTGCTTTCGGATTTTACGTTCCATTCTCAAAACAGTTTCCATTGTTTCATTTCGGATTTCGTTTTTCGTTGCATGGAAGAATTCTAATCACGGAATTTACAAGCTAGGTAGGTAATCAATTCTCGCTTTGATATCGTTTAACGTTAAGCTGAAGTTGTGTGGCTTGGCCGGTTGCGCTGGCTATTTTGCTGATATGTGTTTTTTTTTTCCAAAAAGAAAGGAACGGGCGGGGATTGACCTTTTCTCCAGGCAAGCTGCTAAGAGCAAGGAGATATTGTGTCATAATTCATACCAATTTATGGGCCATTTCATCATCTACTTCGCTGCCGGTTGAGAGTTGAACATGAACTGGCTCAATCTTTCCAGAATATTAATGTTTTTTGACGATACCCGCATCTCATATGTACTCTTAAATAGTGTACTATAACCCCTGATTCATTAACCAAATCATTTCAGATACAGTCTTCGGGTGTAGCTCAACTTCGGTTAATGACAATACCAGGGCAGTAACTAGTGCTTACTCCGCGCGCCTATGTACACCGCATGGCAATCGAGTCTCCAGTTTTAAAGATAATATGTCTTCTACAACACTCTGATTTCTGAGCGCGGCCATGGAACCTAAAGCCAACTTCGCCAGCGTACAGAAGTATAGATTGGTCGAAGTAGCTCAATCCTGTCCCGAGAAGATATACATTGAGCTCTGCCTACCAGCAAGAACATATGCCGTTACAAAGGTCATCTTCACGACTGTGTCCCATGATCAAGGTTTGTTACCAACTCCAATCCATCTCGCCAGAATGTCAATGTAACTAACGACCTATGAAGGATTTAGTAACAACGCAGAAACACTCGGTGGCACCTATGTCGGCTCGTTCACATGGTTTCAAGCCACGGTTGTAACCCCTGGCGGGCACGACAGAGTGCCCCGACGGCATATAGTATCTAACGTTCATGCACGACTAGAATTCAAGCAGCATAAAATATGCTGGGAAGCGGATAGCGCGGATCCATCGATCCGAGATTGGGTTGGTGCCATACGGGGTGGGGATACAATTCAAGTTATCCCGAAAGCGCAATATCCTGCCTGGGTAAATTTCATCCAAGAGGCTGAGATCGAGGTTCATTATAATGAAAGTCCTCATGAGATTGGTCAGCCGGAAATTTTTACCCCAACGTCACCGCTAGACAAGAATGGCCCTGGGCTAGTGAATGGTTCATTCTACCGTCCTTTACAGGGTCGTACGTCTGAAATCCGTCTTATATCCTTGAACTCGGGTACTCTAGATGAACCAATATCATGTTCATTGATACATGCGTCATTGGATAAATCTTCGATGGTCAACATCGCATACGAAGCCCTCTCGTATTACTGGGGAGATCCTAGACATCGACGCGACATTTCAATCAGCGTGCCGGAAAATGAGAGATCTTCCGAGTATCTCATATCAATAACCACGGCGCTATATCTCGCACTGAAGGCTCTTCGACCACGAGCAGGACCTCCGCGGGTTTTATGGGTGGATGCTATTTGCATTAATCAGGGGAATCTTGATGAAAGATC
>JWJA01005321.1:0-11663 GCA_000812885.1 Lanzia echinophila
TTACCCGGGGATGATATCTACCCAGAAGGCGGACTGCGAGCATGGCTCGTGGTGTTTGGCGCGTGGTGTGGCATGTTTGCCGCTTATGGCATGATGAATGCGATTGGTACTTTCCAGGCATATGTTTCCGATCATCAGTTGGCCTCATATTCGGCCTCGGAAGTTGGCTGGGTGTTCTCTTTGAATCTTTTCATGAGTTTTGCTGTTGGGATCTATGCGGGACCAATATTTGATATGTATGGACCTAGATACTTACTCGCTGGTGGTAGTGTATTACTGGTGCTCACATCGTTCTTGATGGGAATTTGTGAAAGTGAGTTCCTGCAAATGCTCTGTAGGATGCAGCTAACTCTGATGTTTGAGAATATTGGGAATGGATCATTGTGTTCAGCCTACTTGAGGGCACTGGCGCGGCGGCTATAGCCGTCCCCGTAACTACAACCGTGGGGCATGTGAGTACATTGGTTTCTTGAGCTCCGCACTGTACATTTTGTATTAATATTTGCTGTGAACATCCGTCTGCGTACCCCAGGCTTTCATTTTCAATAACCTTGCAATTCTTATCTCTGTCGGATTCTAACTACCCTGTGCTCCAGTGGTTTCACAAGAGACGAGGCTTTGCAACAGGTATAACAATAACAGGTGGTGCATGTGGTGGGATTGTTTTCCCCCTGCTTCTCCAATCTCTTATACCTAAAATTGGTGTACGTTGAATTGCTTTCCTTCCCTTCCCCTGATTCTATGAGTCGCTAACAGTCTACCAACAAAGTTCGCTTGGGCAACTCGAGTCATGGGTTTCATTATACTCTTCATGTGCATTTCCGCGAACATCCTCGTGAGAATCAGACTCCCGCTCTCTAAAGTTTCCCAAAGCCCTCATCCCGACTTCACGATTTTTCGACAGCCAGCGTTCGCTCTTACGGTTGTGGGCGTCTTTCTCATGGAATGGGCAGCCTTTCAACCATTTGGGTACATTACGTCCTATGCCTTATATGAAGGGTTTTCAACTGCTTTGTCTTACCAAATTATGTCTATCTTTTGCGCAGCTTCTGTTCTCGGGCGTGCTATCCCTGGACTTCTCGCTGATAATATCGGTCGATTCAATACCCTAATCTTGGGAAACGTTCTTTCTCTTGTTGCATGCTTAGTGATTTGGCTTCCATTTGGCAAGACGCGGGCAGGTCTGATTACTTTTGCGTTGCTAGCTGGATTTGGCAACGGCGGTGCACTTAGCTTGGTTCCGGTTTCTATTTCCCAATTGTGCGATATCAGAAACTACGGGCGGTATTTCGCGACATGCTATTTTGTCGTTAGCTTTGGATTGTTAGTTTGTTTTCCACTTGCTGGCGCATTGATAGAGGCTTGCGATGGTGCATATTGGGGACTGATCACATTCACGAGTGTCAGTTTGGCTGGTGGTATCGTAGCGATGGTTCTGGCGAGAGGTTTTGGGGGAGGTTGGGGACTGAAAGTGGCTTTCTAGACCTCGTTCGAGACGAAGTACAAGCCCCGTAGTTCATGGTGTGCGGGAGTATCTTGAGCTGAAAATCGCCTCAAGGCTGTCACTTGTACTGTAATATTGGGGGTAGGTGCCATCATAAGGTTCAAGATAGATTAGACCACCACTACTAGATGTAGCGCATTTTATTGAGAAGTTCAAGAAATTCCAGGAAAGCAAGACGGATGCCATTACATGCAATGATTAAACAAAAGCTCATCTTTACTAGTAAGATAACAAAGGTTGTAAGAAGATCCTCCCCCGATAGATAAATCCCTGAATATATTACATGCCTGCGCAAATTCATGAGCTGAACCTGATACGTCACCGAGAGCTGAGGAAACTTTTCACTATGGTTTTGAACTTTTGCCAAACATTCTTTTATCTATTAGGATCCAGATCACCTCAACTTTCACTATATTTAAGTCACCAAGCTAGTCGGACAACTTCCTTACCCTCGTAACTGATAATCGATCTGCCAAGCTAGCTATACTAACTACCAATGTGCGGGCCCTTGATGCGATTATTTAAATACTCACATAACAGCCCGAATGTGATTGCCGGCAGCCGATTCATTGCTACATTCCGAGAGTAGTCATGGATAATGTCATTGCAGATATATTGAACGCGACAAGCTAAAGATTCAACCGATAGCTGGCTGCGGCCGCAACACGGACAGATATGTTCTTGGTACAGGATCACCAGTAAGGGCAATAAAAATTTCACCACTTGAAGTTTTCGAATATTTATAAGAAGTCTAATTTATCACCAGTTTCTATAAAATTTTAATTAACGGTTACTTAATGCTTAATTGTTATAGATCTGACATCTGAAGTCGAATGGGTGAATGTTTAAAAGGTTATTAGAGATTGCAAAGTCGTGGTGTGGCGAAGTTTCTATTGCAACCGCTGGTGGATGAAAGATATTTGAGAGCTGCGATACAATGCAATCTAGTTGTAGATTCAAGGCAACACAGTGGTGGTCCGGAAAGTAGGAGGGACAGTAGCATGCAAAACCCCCAGGTATTGGTGAGAAGCTAGTTGATGACGTTGGACTAACTTCATAGTACCCTCACCCTGAATTGTTCGTCACTGATCCTCAAGTAGTTATTTATTCTCGCCAAAGAAAAAAACAAAGCACATATTTCTCTTCGAACCATAATCCCCAGGATTAGAATCGAGAGTAGCAAAGGCAAACTTGATAGTAGCTGCCTTTTGCGGCGCGCTTGATCTTTTCCAGGGGTCCAGTAATCATTTTCCGTAATATGTAACATCTGCAACCGTGGTCTCCCTTGTTCCTCATCTTTCGCTGCTCGAATCCTTGCCACGGTAGTTCTCGGATCTTGTGTAAAGTTCAATATATTCTGCAATCCGTCACCGGAAATGTTATCGATTGATCTCCCTGGAACCCACACTGTGCGTCCGGTGTCGATTTGGGTCCACTTTTCGACTATAGGACGACAATCCATAGGAAGAGTGAGATGCATGAGGCAGCGGTACCAGCGAGGATAGAAAAGAAAAAAGAGCATTATTCGAGAAGTTCCAGAGTAATTCGGCATACCCGCATGCCAAAGACGAAGGTCTCGCATGCATACCGACCCTTTTGGCACGGTAGGCTGGAATGGAGGATGGCGCTTAGCGCGTTCATTGAATACTTCGCGTTTGATCCAGCCTCGACCATTATCCGCTTGGTGCTTCATTTTCAAACATTTATGCGAGCCCGGCCATAATTCTGTTGAACCATTTTCAGCATTAACATCATCAAGATATATAAACACTTCGATGCTATAAGGGAATCGGAAATGTTTGTCATACGAATCGGAGTGAACGGCTTGGCGAACGTCTGCATCGCGGGTTGTGGGTAGGATGACATTGCAGCTTGCGAACGCCAGTTGAGGCAGTCCGATAATCCCTTCCATAACTGCTGCTGCGTGCTTATTGGCCCAGAAGTCTTCTATCAACCATTCTCTTGAGAGCGGGGGCGAAAAGGAGTAATTTACGCCCGTATTACCCATGTTGAACCTTAAGCCTTCCTGTTGCAGTTTTAGTCGCGCACCTTCTTGCATATTCTGATTCATCCTGTCGACCAAGTCGGCTGGAATGGCATTTTGGAGAATGACAAAACCGTTTCTGTGGTATTCTTCGACGCCCGCTTGTATCACGTCATATGAGGTGTTTCCCGATTGAAGCTCTTCATCAGAGATAGCAATATGGCGGGGCTCATCTGCCGGATTCATAACCCCGTCTTGCAAGAATGATATATACAACCTTACTATGAATACTTTCAGATCGATTCTACCTCAAAATCAGATGATTAATCATATACAAGGCTGTGTTAAAGGGTCGCGAGGAAGGAACAATGGATATTCCGCATTTGGAAATATAAAGCCAAAGGATCCATTTTTATGATTACCCTCATTTCTTGCAACAGTATGTCAAAGGAAAATTGCGCTACAAAGATCACTGTGGACGAACTTGCACAGGCTGTTGTTCATGGTGTATGTAGGTTATTCTGACTACTTCGTAACCCCTGTGGTCATTGTATACGAATTACGATTCTGTCTTAAATTCCTAGCATCGATTAAAAGATAGAGATGATTTTCCCATGATAGTAAAATTGAAAGAGCAACGAGAACAGGCAGGTGGTTGAAGAGGGTGGAGTAAGTAGTAACAGTGCAATTATCTGTCTGGACTACCTACTGTAGTCAATGGTGCGACGGTATAAAATTAGGTTTCAGTGATAAATCGATAACTTACTAAATTAAACAGTTTGTTGAGTATTGGCTTCAACACTATAATAAGATTTCTAAACAGTACGATGGATAAATATGTAGGATACTTTAAAATTACCAAATGAGCTATTCCCGTGTTGTGTTCTGCTATGTAAATAAAGGCAAGAACTTGTTACAGTTGGGGCATTCACCAAGTGTTTTGTTGGCTCACCGGGGATTGGGGGAGCGGCGCTCGGTGATATCAGCCCGGTATCAGCCTGATCCTGGTCGCAGCGTGGCTGGCGATACATTAATTCCAGATTCCAGATTCCGGAACCCTGAATTTTGGACCTGAAAATTTCTTTCAATGCCATCGAACCCAAACCCTTTCAGACTTTAACATGTAAATTGTTAATACTATCCTGTTCATCAGCAACCTCGAACCTCTTACTATGAGATCAACCTTACTAATTGTTTCGTTCGTTAATTGTCCGCTAATTGCATCAGCTCGCATTTTCATACATCTGGGTCTGGTTCTGGTTTACTCTACAAACACACCCTGTTCAACCTACTTATGACACTGTACCTGCCTACCGTATCTTTCCGACAGTTAACGATGTGCCCCCACAAAAATTAACATCTGCCGGTGATACTGTACATTCGAGTAGCCACGGCTATGAAACTGCGAAGGGCCTGGAGAAAAAAACGGTATTGGCAACCACACATTGCGAATGAGACCGTGGCAGATGGCGCATACGAATACAGACGGCATTGGAGACTAGTGCGGGTTGCGGTTGCGCGAATTGAGGATTTGACAAACGCATAACGCATATAACTGGCAAGCAACATGGCTCCACCATTACAATATGTCGCAGTATTGAAAATAGCGTATTCCCAGCGCAATTACGATGTCTCCAATCCACACCCATTACCTTGTACTCAAAAGGATTGAAGCCTCTACGGTAAGTGATCCTTCATTCAACACCTGGGCACTTCGAGATTACACGAACCAATGTCAATGGGTGCATTTGGCCTGTTTTGAAGCAAAACAAGCTACTGCCAGTTGATGATCGAATGCTGGACTTTCTAGACTTTTCATTTACACAAACTCATAAAAGAGACTCGCACCCATAGCATCTCAAGGACCTCTCTCTCTCTCTCTCTCTCTCTCTCTCTCTCTGTGTGTGTGTGTGTGTTTTGGAAGTGGGATTGATATGGTGACGGTGTTCTGTTTGAAGTAGAATTGACACAGCCAGGGAAACGTTATTGATATATCTGACTCTTAATTTGTAAAAGTCCATGATCATAAGTTAGCTTCGTCGTGCAGGTGACAATATTTCGCCCTTTCATGGATACAGCCCTGTTCATGCACACAGCCCCCCCATTGCCGGAATCCCAGACCATCTGCTATTCTACATAGTTGGTCAGAAAACTTCGCTTGCAGCATCTCACACGAAGGCAATTGTGAGTGATTGCAGAGCAGATGTGAAAGCCGTACTCTTTTAGGTTAGAGGGAGCAATCCCCTTTCCTTTTGCGTTACCACACGCCCGACTCAATACACCAGCTTCACGAGGTCATTTGTGAATTTTCCCACACATACATGACACTTTTGATCCCAGCCTTGCAATAACAAAACAAGGTTTGAAGTCCAAATGCGAGGAACCTATTCATCACATCTGAAAGCGAATGAAGCAAAAATACCACTAATCTTCAGGCTATATTAAGTGACATGAGGAGAATTGATTTCGCAAACTTGCGTCGTTATTATTGGTATATTAGGCCGTTTGGTCAAGAGGGTATATGGTTTGCATCTTAAATCCTTTATAGCCTCATAGTCTATTTATGATCAAGCGGAAAATATGAAGCTGGGAAAGAAGATTAAAGTTTGTAGTTTGTGTCGAATTGTCATTTTTTGATCTTCGATAACTGTAAGGTATGGATTGTGCTCAATCATGAGCATTTATCTGTGGATCAAATGCCCAGTAACCTTTGGACGCGAATCACAAACCCAACTACCATCTTCTTAAAGCGTCAACGATTCCTTTTAGTGAAGGTTGACACCTGAAGATATATACTGCCAGCCATTCCTTAAGGTTTCGTGTAATATACACAAAGTTTCTGTGCCCAGTTCTCCGCCCGGCTCAAATTACGGTCAGGGCGAAAATTCGGGAAATAAGCCACTTTTACATTCCATGCCGAATGGTTAGAGACATAGTAAGTAGTCTTTTTCCCATTACTTTCACCACAAACGACTTGTGCCCATAACCTCGGACATGTTGGTTCATGTCCCCCGGTAGACGATGATTCGAGCCCTGGCACCATCAATATGGTGGGAGGTTGCATTTCAAATATATCACTCTCCCAAATGCAAGATGATTGACCGGACGGGCCCGCCCATTGGTAACATTGCTGTACACATCCTACCCCGACAGGCATGCTCCTCGTTTTACAGCATTTCGGAACCGTTATTTGCGCTAATTTGTCAGGTCTTTCTCGCTCCATCAATACCCATTTCTTACGAATATGCGGTTCCAAGAAGTGCCACCTATAATCGCCCGCAGAGGACGGCATCCAAGCAGTCTTCGCCTTTTCAAAAAATCGTTCACATCTGTGCTGCTGTCCCCACTTCTCCTGTCTCGTTTTTTCCTGTTGTAGTCGCTGAAGCCGTGCGTCATTATCACCAGTGGTGCTAAAGTCAGCGTCGATAGCCTTCGATATTTCCAGTCGTCTTCGAACTTCATCTTGGTAAGAATGGGAATAGAGCGATTTTGCTTCGCGAAAAGCAATCATTCCTTGCCCTTTACATTAGCATTCTATTACATCGATCAAGAGATTGTAGACTTACCATCTTGGAACATGCTCAAGTCATCGTCGTCAACACCATCGAGGCCATCGTTGTCTGCGGCTTGTGCGGATATACCTCGGTTTTGGATGTTCTTACCCCTATCATTGCCATCACGTCCGCCATCCCCATCTCCACCACTTCCACTTCCATGGTTCTCCCAACCATCCTTGTCCTCGTTCCCGTTCTCGTCGTTTCCTGGGTGTCCAAACTTGATAGCATAGTTGTAACCGAAGCCAGACTTCCCAGCCTCCTCAAAGTCTTTCTTAGATTGCCCTTTACCACGCCACCCAGCAGGTACTGTTTTTGGTGTATGCGCCTTTTCTTCCCCAATTTGTTGCTCGTGCGAAGAGCGCGAATAACGTACCACATTTTTCGTAGAATTATTGGCCGAAGTCTGAGATGATATACGTCTATTTTTATGTGTCGTCGCCGTCGCCATATTTTTAAAAGACTTGATGTGTAGTATCGATATTTTCTGCCTTTCGAATAGGAGAAATATAGGAAAAGGTTAGGTATTTAAGATTTAGAACCCCATAGAAGACGGCACTTGGTGACAGCCTCGACGTGCAGATAAAACTTCGCGCTTTTCTGCACATCCCCACAATTCACAGCCCAAGCCACAGAGCTACCTTGTCATTTATATTCAGCTGACATGCGATGCAAACCACGAATGAAAAATGTCGCATGGGGCATGAGGGTCGATACCAAAGTTATGAAATAGAGCAATTACAACGCAGATCGGCTTTTGTAGTTCGGTTCTCAGTGTACTTCGCAACAGATCCTCAAATCCGACTTAGCAAAGCCTCCAGAAAGGTAGCCTTATCGCAACCTCGCAACCAACAAAACGAGAGCACGAGATGTCATTAACGACGACATCTGACACCGAAGGCAAAACACCAACACCGGAATATCCCCCAGGCTTCGCCGAATTTTCTCATTTTATCGCCAGTGACGATGTGTTTTCTATCTATCGGCATTTTGAATCGTTAAGTTCCCGCAATCTTCTCTACCTCCAAGCCGAGCTCCAGTCTTTGGAGGCTACACTAAACAAGCTTGACGAGGAAGATGCTATCATAATCAACTCTGGGAATCTAGGGTCAGAGAAAGAGTATGTTGAAGAAGCAGCCCGCGTGTGGGAAAGCTTTTCTGCACAAGTGGACGCCGGAGTCGGTAGACAAGTTCAAAAAATGAAGGTGATACGGCGGATTAGAGAGCTCATGAAAGAATACGGTATTATAACCATTTGCAATCATAAATCAATTGCTTACATTTCTGTCCAATTCAGAAGAAACACTTCTCCGGCGGTCTCAAATTCTCTCCTTGCCTAAACCATCTTCGCAGTCCTTGACGGCATTTACCAATTTTTTCCATACCAAATCTCCTTTCTACGGACCCTGTTACACTCTCTTTTCCAACCCATCGTCCCTCATCTCCTTGAAAAAAGATTCTGAATCGGACCGTCTCACCATCTTTATCCAGCACTATTTCGGCTATTATCTTTCCACCAGCACATCAAAAGCCGGGACGGCTCATCCGCCTTCGTGGGAACCACTTTATTATTTCCCCACCCATCGTGTCGCAAATATCGTTGCATTCCTCAGCATTCTTATAGCAACATCTTTGATGATCGGCGCGATACTGACATTGTATTTCATCCCGGCCTCGCAAATGGGCAAGAGGCTTGCGGCAATTGGAGCTTTTACCACCGCGTTCGCTGTAACGGTGGGTTTATTGACGAATGCGAAGAAAGGAGAGATATTTGGGGTCACTGCTGCGTAGGTGTAAATGAGGTTGAATTATCTTCCGCAATAATGCGGCTAATTTGATTTAGGTATGCAGCTGTGCTGGTCGTGTTTTTGAGCGCACCCTCACCATGACGGGGATTGATGTATCATTGATGAGTTGGCTTTGGGTCAGGAAGTGCCACTTCAACGTCGATCCCGGCGACTTCTTTTCTAATGACGGCGAAATTTTTGTTACCACTATGAAAAATTCCTAACGATGTGTGTGTATCTGAAGAATAATACTTCTTTGCAATTATTACAATGTTTAATGTGCTCTGAGTGCGATGGAAATCGCACCAAGATTTGGAACGAAGCTACTATTCGAAGCCTTTGCAATTTGCTGCGATATGGCTGTAGCTAAGGTACCTAGACTCGCATCCTCTGGACTTAGCTGGGTCTACCAGCCGTACCCCTCACGTAGGAGGCAACGCCGAAGTCAAGGTTATTCGAAGCAGCCTGGGCTGCCATGACTACGATGCAAGTAATTCTTCATATACCTTAGCTTAATTGCAGCCAGAAATCAAGACCCCATCATTTACGGTAAAGCTTCCAGCCAAAGATAGAGAGACCAGAGTATCTTGGGAAACGGTCTTGGCGCAGGAGGGAGTTTTTAAGTGAAAATTACTCAAGCCGGGAGGGGTATTGGTATCAATACATGTTGTGGGGCGGGTCTCGATATCTCATAGATCTTGTCGAATGAAGTGAATGTTGACGGAAGTAGGGTACTGGAGCCAGTCAAATTGGTGAATACTGGTACATTAAATCACTGCATCGTTGTACTGCTAGTGAATACGGACAACGCCCAGCTCCGATGTGATTCAAATTGATTTCTATGAACACAATATAAAGCATATTCAGTTGTGAATATCAGAAAGTTACTAACAAGATGGGTTTAAAGTGGAAGGAAGTCCGACCACGTCTAACGCAGGCACAGTGGCCAAGATGATCAGTAGTAGCTTGGATTTGAAATGGTTGTACCATACATAAACCATTTGGTATTACAAACGAATATCTCCAGGGTAGTAAAGTGAGCTTCGCACAGAAATTTTGGATATTTTATCAAAAAAGAGAAAGTTTTAATCCCTTTTGAGTAAATATAAAGAATCCAGTTATTTGCCGATGGTTTTAATATGCATCTTAAGGATATAGGGATAATCACCACCAAAGAAAAAGAGGTAGTATCAAGTCATACTCGAATCTAATAAGAAATAAGTAATGTACACTACAGTAGGTCGATTTCGAATCGACATCTATGACGATTCTTTAGCTCACTGCTCCAACTCAAACACCGGTCCTATATACGTTTTCCTCGCAAAGAGGAAGTAATATACTACACTAAAGACTACCGCCGCACCGTATAGTAATACACTATAGTTCATGATCTGCGGTGTCACAGCTGGTGTATACGGCCAAAAAGAGAAAAATGTCCCTATAACCGTATACATCATTGCCACTATTGTGACCGGAATGCCGGCCCGCCCCAGTTTGAAAGGACCCCAGGGTAGCGTCTTATCTTCGCCGGTAAGACGTTTCCTCAACATCACTCCAGCTGCAATCAGAAACGCTGAATAGTAACTTGCAATCAATAGAGAGATGAATGCGTTAAATGCTTCACTAGAACCGATGTTGATACACGCGAGACATACATTGATGAGACAGGTCGCGCCGATTGAGTACAGTGGTAGACGAGTTCTCGGATCAACTTTGGAAATATATTTTGAGAATGGCACAGCATTTTCGCGAGAAAAGGCCCACAGCATGCGGGAGGCTGTGGCGACGACGGAGGCAGAGGAGAATATGTTGATGGAAAGAACAACTGCGGCCTTGAAGAATTAGCGCATGGCTGTAAGAATAAATTTCCAAATAAAAGACTTACAAGACCAGTGCCCCCTGCGATACTGCCAGATGCATAAACAAAGATATCAACAAAAGGAAATCCGGTGTCGGAGAATGTTTCATCCACGATGTCGCCCATGCTGAATAGTACTGCTAGCAAGATGGTAAGTCCCATCATTCCGTTGATCAAAATAGAGGTGAGCATAGCGCGAGGTATGACTCGCGGCGCGTCTTGGCATTCTTCGGCGATATGATCTGCGCCGTCGATACCTATGTGGAGTTAGAGGTCGGAGTAGTTACCAGTTGTACTTTTTTGCAACTTACCAAGGAACGATCCCATAGTGGTGATGAAGCCTACAAAGAACGAAAGTGTCATGGAATCCCACCCTCCCAAGTTTTGAAACGTAGTAAAAACTTCCTTCGCACTTTTGTGTGGTGCTAAATAAATAACCGGGATGATAACTGCAAAAAACCCTACCACATACAGAAACAACATCAGGCTCTCCACCCTGGGTAACAACCTCCCTAGCCAGGTGTTGACGATCAAACCAAAACACAACACGGCAATGAATAACAACGTTCCATGCCATCTGTGCGGCACATAATCCGGATTGTTCAAAATCATCAGCCCCTGGATGAGTGTCCCACATATAAAACATGTGTTGGCCACGATAGCTTGCCATGCGAGGACGCTGAGCCAACCGGTGAGATAGGAAAGAAATTTTTTGTAAGAGGGGGGTGAGAGGACTGCTACCCAGTTGAAGGGACCCCCAGCGATAGGAATCATGGAGGCCATCTCGGCCATGACGAGGGCTTGGAGTGTAGCGCCAGCCCATGATATCATGTAGCCGATGAAGAGACCTGCAGGACCACCGTTCTGGAGTCCATATTGGAAAGTCCTAGTTGTGTGCGGTATTAGTCTGATCGTATGCTACGAGTCAACGTTGGGGAGGTTAGGTGTCTTACATTATAAGGACCTCCCATGTCAA
>JWJA01005322.1:0-13286 GCA_000812885.1 Lanzia echinophila
ATCCCCTCTCATCGCAAGCTCACGTTACACTCATATTGAACAGTACAGTACAGGAAATTGAATTAATGCTTCGGGCATTTACTCATTACCGTCGTTAGAACAGTATTTTTATATTTTGTTTGATGATTCCCGAGTCCAGCTTTGCAACCAAGAACAGTCTTCTCCATATAGTAGAACATACTTACTAGTTCCGAAATAAAATTAGTTTCAAGGCAACTCTTTAACTAATGAAATACGAATAAATTTTCAAAGTAAGTATTCATTAATTTTCCAAGTATCTATCTACTAGGGTATATGTACTAGGTAGCTTGTAGTAGTGTCAGCTATTATTGACTCTCTAGTACTAGGTACCTACCTAGGTAGGTAGTTCACCGGATGCTAACACTAGATGGAAGTTGAAGCTAGCTGGCTACGATACCGTCATCACTTTACAAGTGCTCAAAGAGTACACCGCCCTCTATAAAATTCTTCAGCCATGTCCCTCATTGCATGCTAACACATCGATATCAATTACAGGTACGCAAACTCCGCTTATCCACCTTTAATTCACCTAACAGCAAACCTGCGACAAATGGGTGCACACATCATAGCAATATCCTTCACCGGCGTTCGTTTGTCACTATCACCGTATTTCATAGGTGCCATGTAAATGATGGTGTTCCTCTCTAATATCTCCCAACTATTCATGACAAGATGGATATTCCAAAACCCCCTTCTACCAACGACCTCGTCATTTCACCAATGCGTGTGTACCGATATCGAGAAAGCATTTGAGATTTATGAACGAGACGAGAAATCTTTGGAGATCCGGTTTTGTCAGATGGAGCAATGGGTTATGATCATCCTTAACGATTCAAAGTTAGCTGAAATTCAACTAATTGAGGAAATGGCCTCTCAATACCTGGTATGCCATCTGAGTTTGATTTGGCAGGCGACTTGGTTCCACTTTTGAAGTGTTGCTGTATCCATTGCTTTTCAAAACAGTTGTTTCTCCGACAAGCGCGAGTGCGTTTGTTATATGCCGAACAGGAAACCGGGTGTGGGCGATTGTGTCAAGTGATTATCGGAGGTTGGTTAGGCTTGAAGTTGTGATTGGGATCATGTATGTCGAGGCAAAGTGCTTAGTAGGCGCTGGCGAATCGATGAGACAATTGTGTGTCACCAATGCAGAATGCGGGTTGTAAACCGTAATGCTATTGGAATGTATTATTAGCATTTAGCCTTAGGGTAGGATGAAGAAATGGAAAAAGTGCCGGTTGCCAACGGTGAGAATTCGTAATCTCGTTGCTTTAGCAGTTTTGTTGTATCTTCTTATGATAAAGGTTTCTGGAATTGACTTACTTTTCTTGGATCTATACAATTTGGCTCTATAAGAGACCGGAAGATGTTAAGTCTGATGCCTTGGAGCAGTGATGATTCTCTGAGCTCTGTGGGGGCTTTCGAACTTGATCTTTCTAAGTAGTTATCTTGGACAACAAAAAGAAGCAAGAGAAAAAGCAGATACAAAATTGTGCATTATTTAATTGATTTGTGTCCACAAAATTAAACCATGGGGTCTATCCCCATGGCCCTTTTTCGGTCACTGGCATGGTGGGAAAGCCAGGACCGAGCAAGTAAGGGAGTTTTGGTTTCTTCTAGGAGCCTCTGGGAGCCCATTGAGAATTGATTTCTCATGGGGGGTGGAGACCGTTGTGTTTAAATGAGGTCCGGGGGGCATACATACCTGTATAGTGTTTGTCCTTGGTCCTTTGGGTCCTTGTGGAATTGAATTTTGAAAAAAAAAAGGCTCTGTGGGAAAAATTATATATTTGAATGAGCAATGATGAAAGAAGACTCAGTGAGTGTCGTAAAATCTGAGCCATTTTGAATATATATGATTGACGTTGTATGAGATGTCGATAGATAAGAAGAGTATGATTGTGGATCATGATAATATGTATATTAAAATGGAGTTAGGGAATTGAAAAGGAGAGTGTGATGTTGAGACAAGAACATGAGAAGAGAGAAAAGAAGAAGAAAATGAAGAGGATGGAGTTAAAATTTCGTCAATTAAACTAATGATAAGTCTATACTGAGTTTGGCTAGGTCCTTCATGGTATGTTGTCAATTATGGAAGGTGCGATGGTAGGCAGGATGGTTGGTACAATAGATGTGATGGCAAGCGCAATGATAATATGGCAAGTGCTGTAAGCGCGATGGCAGGTTCGAGGGTGTAGACATTTGAGGAATAGCTAAATCATCAGAAAGGCAGTTATTCTTGAAATCTAACCATGATGGATGAAGCTTGGCAATCTCCTCCGTGGCAGAGATTTTGTGATTGATTTTTGTATACACCACTTTTCAAGTCGGGAGCCATTGATAGCAATGATAGCTTCGATAGTACTTCACAAGTTACTAAAGTGTCGGAATTATTTACGAGTCTACGACTGCGTTACCTGCTATTGCGTGATTTTGGAGATTGATAGGCCATGCTCTGGGCTTGAGTTCCAAGAAGTCCCATGCATTAAGCTCACCAACTCATGGCAATGATTTAATCAGATACAATTACAAATGCAAGCATATCTTTTTACATAGAGTCCCTGAGATTGTCCCCTCATCCTCCTCCTCATTGGTATTATTTGTGTCCCTGTGATGATATCGCTTAATTTCTTGTCCAATGGTTTAACGTGGCTGGCACGGTTGATTTATGGAATCACGCAGTGTTGTCTTGTCTTTGATCCACCTAGATTTGATGAATAGCCTCGCCCTCACTTTACAAAACGATATCACATAAATAATACTTATATACAATCTATTATATCTAAGTTACCTACCACTGTTACAGATGCTTTTCTCTCCATTGTTTCAAGCTGCGTCGCCAACGTACAGTAGGTCAAACCCGAAAAGCAAACAAATCCTAGCTCTTATTGAGAGCTACAAATCGAGAAAATGTATACGGGGGCTAGTGTAGTATAGAACATACGTATTCTACCCTCTCTACGTTCGTGAGAGCAAGACAGAAATGAATCAAATCAAACGCCTTCAAACCGACGTCATGCTTGATCAATTAATTCACAAGTTGAGCAGCTCAGTAACTGTGCCGTGGTTGATGAGGCTCTGGTTAATAGTTGAGCATGTTGGACCTTCTATGTTTATTGGAAGCTGGAGCCTGGTGTTATCCTGCCATCAACTCTGCGTATAGCTTGCATCTACAATAACGTCATTGAGGTCTTGGAATACTAGAATAGAATAATCTGCTAACTCATTACTGAAAAGAAGAATATAACTAATGAAATTATTGACATAAGTGTGAGCTACGATTTGAAGATGGTAAACTTGGAAACGAATATTCGGTACAGCCCTGCTTTCATCATATAATATACGGAGGAGATCTGGCATTTCTTTACTAACACTGGTATATAGACACGGGCAGTACCATTTGAGGCATTTCGGACGATTCAATAGTACCAGTAGCTAAAATCCACGAATGATTCAATATCGAACTCGAGGTCTACACAATCTTACCAGTTTCGTTGCAAGAATCTAGATCTTACATCAAAAACAACAATCATATTAGTCTTATGTCCGCACTTGTTGTCATTTTAAAACTGATCGCAATGAAAAGAAAACCTTGAGATGTTGCTTTCCCCTCATTTACACTGCAAAGGAGAAACCTGGGATGTTCGCCGGTTTATGAGAACATGCCGGACATCGTGTTCGGTCTACGGCAGTTCTGTTCTGGTTCGTTCCTGCAGCCATCTTTTGTGGCGTTTAGTCAGGTTTGTTGTCTGCCACGAGGTGGTATTTAAGTATAGTGATTTTGGCCTGACTTTGTCCAGTGGCTTGCAAATTGATAAGCGATTTACAAACACTTGTGGTAGTGGTCATTGTGTCTATTTTCCAATTACACTTCTTGGATTGAGATAGGTGGATTGAAGTTCCGAAGTCTTGGAGAATTTAGATTTGTGATGCAGATCTTACAAGTTCTAGTTGCCTTACTGCCATTTACATTCCGACCCAGTTGATGTACGAGCGGACCTCTAGGGGTTGAGAGGTTACACCGAAAGGTATGGTATCAACTCAGATGGAAGATCGATGAGAATTGCCAAGATCGTGTGTCTCACTCCCTGGACACAATGCTAATTTGTTGCAGTTGGTGGTTCTAGAGTCTTTAACAAAACTACATATGGCTCCACAGAGGATGGCCGTTTGACCAAACAGCAAGGTATGTTAAATCTCCCAAGAGGGCTTCCGTCCTAAGATTGTATGGGGTAGACATCGTAGATGAGTGTATCGGATGGGAGCCAGTTCTTTCTACTATTTCGTATTCATCGCTAGTAGAATGAATCAATTTGTTCCCGATACTTGATACTTGATATCAGGAACTGCTGATAGAACTATTATTACAAAGCCATCTCGCTAATATAATGCCAACAACAAACCAGTGCTCATCTTTCCAGTGTTAATATTCCAGAACAAAACTCGATTGCCCATCAAATCAGCCAGGCACTTTGGCGGGGTGCTTAACGTGACGGCCTGCTATTCTGCTAGCCGTGCCCTTCGAGAGCGTGTGTTCGAATCACACAGGTGCCGGTGTCATGAAATTACTTAGAATGAGATCTCTTTTCAAGTCTTTAATTAGATCTTTTGGCATGGTTTTCTCTTCTAGTCTCAGATTTTATGCGTCATAGACGGCATGCGGTGCAATACTGGCCTGCTTATGGTCCAGCAAGTTCTATGTAGGATTGAACTTACTTTTGGATTCGCATTTTCACATTTCGACCTTCAGGTTTGGTAAATTGGATATCAGTTTACAAGATGCCCGATCGATTCGTGTCAATCTGTCGATTACATCTTTATATTTCAGTCAGTGCACCCTCACCACATGCCCATGCCCATCGATTGTACCCCCGCTCGAGAACTCCAGAGATTGGAGAAGATATTTTATTCAAGGCCAACGTCGAAACGATACTCAAGTCATTCGTATCGCTCATGGTGGTACTCTCTGCATACTCATATGATCTACGTAGCAATATCGTGCATCTATGCAGGAAAGGAGCAATTAAGTCGTCAAGCATTTCAATATTCATCTCCCCAAATCACGTCCGCTAAGACAACAACGATAATAAGGTTTCCCCTCAGAAACATAATTTTCCGTTGCTAATATATTTTCCTCGCAACTCATCAATCGTCCGTCCACCCATCCACAATCCATTACCGCCATTCACAATCCTCCTTTTCCGGCACAGGTCTTAAAACTCGTACTGGTCATAGTATAATAGTGGCGAATAAACATCACTTTCCGGCCACACAAGCATGAGTTAGTCATCTTCAGAAAGTTTACACTTGCACTCGACTCCCCAATAAACGGAAGCTACTTATTTTTGTACTTCTCAGTTTTCCTCTCCAACTCCATCACCCACTCATGATAGTCTTCAGACCTCGGTGGCGGTTTTGTAGATTTGACGACACCTTGACCCACTTATGCGCATCATAGTGTATACTGTTCCAAGTTCTTTTCAATCTAAACCTCAATAATTGAGTGTACTCAAGATTGTTTTATCATGAGAGCATGCAGGGCCCACTTGTGCTCCAAACATCCATTCCCGATGAGACAACAAGCCTGCAGGTCATCACTAAAGATTCTATTCCTCAAAATATCTCACTCTTCCATTTCCTGATAACCATAGTCAGTCTAGCACGAAGACAAGCAAAAGCATACACACTAGCTTTTCAGCACAACCTCGGCCACTCCTCAAATCTGCATATAACCAAAAATGAATACAATCATTCACGACACTGCCTCAGCAGTAATAGATCGTAAAGGATGCAAAAAGTAATTAAAAACAAAAGAAGTAAACATACAACAGTGGGGATTCGCTGGTGGTCACCCACCCAACTACTAATCCACCGATTCAAGGCTTGTGTATGGCAGAGCGGACGGGATGCCCAATTCTCCTTGATCTATGGTCGTATGTGTCAGTTTATCATTCATTTGAGTACTTAGCTATGTCCTAAACAAGTATATCGTAAATTTCATCCAATCTGAGTTATGTGGGGTTAAGGAATTTCAATGGGTATCCAAACCGAGACAAGCATCTACAGTACTATGCAAATCCCAAAATACATCTGTACACCCAAATCTTGTAATCACTCTCAAGTTTGATAAATTCTTAGGCTGGCTCAGCATCCGACCTTGAGTGCAGAATCGGGTAATGATAAAACTCCGGGCCCAAATCTCGCCAAAGAACTGCATCAAGCTTAACAGTCTCAACATTGAAATATCACACAACTTGTGATGCACCCTCAACTCTCCGGCAATCAGTCATCGTATAGGATTCAGAACGCTAAATAGAAAGCACAAAAATACTGCACATACTAAAAAGACCCAAGACCAGAGAAACATAACCTTCATTTCTGACACTCTACCAGTATATGACCCATTAAAAATGACAAATTCTACACATCAAATGGCATCTGACGACCCAGTACCGTGAACCTTGACTCTGGCTCATTTAAGATTCGAGGAACGAAATATACATGAATGCCTCAACCTGCTCTAAAAAAACTTGTCTATTTATTTATGTATGATACATTTGCACGCTAATACCATGACCGAATCGGATACTTGCATCCAATGAGTAGCAAAACAAAAACGAAACAAGTGAAAAGCAAGCAAAAAAAAAACTACCACTGACTCCTCAACAACCGTGGAAGAAATCAAGAATCCACTAGTGGTCCGCGGTGACATATACTCACAGCCCTTTGACTCTAAATTCCCTCATTGTGACCCGCAAAAGGGTTCGATAGAGACGTGATGGAAATCTCGCCACTTCTTGTGTTGTTTGCGGGTTACAGCATGGAGCTAAGACCACCGGCCACCGGAGTGAATTTCCAGAAGCTCAATTGTGAGATGGGGATACTGTATGGCATGGAGTGTAGTGTGAATTGATGATGAACGGATAGCAACAGCACTCAGACTAGGAAAAACGGCAGCAACCACCACCAAAACCACACACCGGCAACAACTGCTTTCCCCTTTCCCTTTCACCCCCCTCTATTTCCCGGCCCAACACTACTCCTGGACTCCACATGCAAAGCAACACAGTCACAAATACCACTTGGAAGAAAGAGGCCTACCCACATGAACCAGACTGACATCCCAAAAGTCCAATTCCTTACCACATTGGAATATTAAGTAAAAATGTATCCATAGGTGTTTACGGATACCTAGTGTAATTCAAGCACTTACCGGTACTAGTATTGGTATTTCTTTTGTGGAAGAATATGGCTGTCAACAGGAGCAATAGTGAATGAAATGAATCTGCATTGAAAAACTAGTGCAGGATGGCGACAATGTTAACGATGGTAATGATGAAAATGGTGAATAATTACGAAAGCCAGAGAATATTATATTGGACATGGTGAAAATTGTGTATGCATGGAATTGACGACCGTCGAAAATAATCCAACGAATATACATACAATATACTGACTGGTACCTGGCCCCTCCACTTCAACGTTGACCACCTCCTAATCTTTACATACCGTAGCATATCCCAACAGTTAGCACACCAAAACAAGCATATCACGCCCATTCACAATGCCGATGCTCTTGGCCTTACTCTCAAATCCAATACAATCCAACAGTTACAAACGGATTCCCCATCCCCACACTATACCCCGCACCCCAAGCCACCATGCCTACTAAACATGCATTTCTTTAATTAATCAATCAATCTCCAACCTCGGTTTTTCGGTGCTTGGGAATTTATCTCCGGTACCATTCAATTGAAGAGCTACATCACTCGGACCGGACCTTTCATTCCAATTCGCAGCGGCTTTTTTCTTTTCTTTTTTCTTTCATCCCTCGTTCTCCATCCAATCCTTTCGGCTCTCGTCCAAAGTAGAAAGATAAGTATAAAATAAAAATGCGATTTCTTTGATCAATTGATTAATATTCAATCCCACCCCGCCCGGCTTCAGCTACATTCTCGGCACACGGCACACCCCAAGGAAGATGAATAACGTTTTCCGGGAATAAGGTATATCGCTTTCATAACATGACGAACCTATCAATTTATTGTCAAATATACTGAATGATCGGGCAGCGTTTTGAGATCCATCTCAATCTTGGTATCTACGTGAGAATGGAAAAATTGCCCAAAGAATCCCAAAATGACCATCTCCTCTGCTGCCATAACATACCACCATATACCATACCATCTCAAGGCACGCAATAATTCGCTCCATCGTGTGTGTGATAAATGTACACGCTTCAGCCACTTTAGTAAGAAGGCAAAGAAACCCAAGATTAGTAAAGTAAGATCAAGTCAGCACTTGCGTCGTATCCTCGTAACATGTACTTACGTATAAACAAACCCTCTCATACACTGGACTGGCACGGACAAGAGGATACAGTAGGCAGGTAATAGCCTAGCAAGTGCATCGCCTGTCAGATACTACTAAGCACACTATTTTCCCCTCCTCTCCACTCTCACAGTGACTTATCTCTCGTTCCATCAATCTCCCCATCATTTTTCAGCAGCTCTCGTTGAAATGAAGAAATGAAATAGATATAAGTAACAATATTAGAACACATTAAGAGCAAATAATAATTAGAATTTTCGCATAAATATCGCCAACCTGAGACTTTGAAATCAATCCTAACAAAGCTCTCTTCTGCGTGCGTACCTCTTTGCCTGCCATCTCATCTCACTTGGTATCATAGATTTCCATTCCATTCCCTGCATCCGTATCCTATCCCAATCAAACAATTAATCATCATAATGTATCAATCCAACCCATGTAATGTGCCGTAAATTTACCCATCCATCTAAACAGTTTGTCGCTCCGACTTCTCAGCACGACGTTCACGACCCTTGACCGACCAAGGGAAATGCGCGACCGGGATAACGAAGAATGAGTTACTATAGGAATCAATGTATTAGTCTTTCAATTTCCAGAAATCAAAAACACGCCAACTCGCAAACAGACAACGAAAGCGACAAAAATAGCAAAGGGAAAGCTGGCCTGAAGTAAAATATTGTTAGGGCCCAAAACATACCTATCATCCGCAAGACCCGCCAGGGCATTATACCAGGCCATAAAGGCCGAGAACAGACCAAAATAGCCGCCAGCCTTGATTGCACCCGATTTAAGAACTCCCGTCGAGGAAGCTCTCAAATATCCAATTCCAAGACATAAGAATGCCAGGTCCAGGAAGAAGAAGAGCAGGAAGAAAGCGACAGTAGATCTCAAGGTGCAAATTAAGAGGAGGAAGGTAAAGATAAACCATCCCATCAAGAAGAATCCGAAAGCATTGTTGAAATCGTTTGCACCAGCTCCTGAGTAGGAAGATACGATTTCGAAACCTCCAGGCGTGAGAATAATTGCGAAGGAAAGCCAGAAGCCTCCGAAGGAAGATAGAGCTGTTGCGCCAAAAGTATTTCCTACAGCCATTTCCCTAGGATTCGTTGTTAGTATGATTTCGATTCGTGATTGATTAGGCTGCATCAGGTCACTACATACCACATGCCAGCAAGTAACTGAACGAGACCACCATAAGCAAAACCAACAGCAACCACAATGTTTGGTTGCGTCACACCTGCGGTTCCGACATTGATAAGAGATAGAACAAAGGTAGTTAAGGCGAAAGCACTCAATCCAAGGGGTGCTGGATTTCCAAATTTCCTTCCAGTAGTAGGCTTATAAAGACCGGGTTGAAATTCTCCACCAAATGCTGGAAACCTTGCTGATGTACCGGTATTCAAATGCGCCAGCGGGTTTCCTCCATAATCAAAGCCACGGTCATTTATACCGTCCGCACCATTGGCGGCTTGGTGATCGTGAGTAGCTGTGCCGGTTGGGCCATTATTGTACTCCTTGTTGAGGTTTGGATCAGCAGTAGCTGTAGTCGGATTCGACATGATGGCGTTAGATTTTAGAAACAGTAGAATTGATTGAGGTAATTGCTTTGCAAAGGTTGCTTGTAGTTAGAGATTTTTATATAGATTCAATGCCTATATTTGATACAAGTAAAAACAGCTAAATTGGTGAATGTGTGCAACAAGAAAAATTAACAATGGCCGAGGAGGATATGAGAAAATATATAGTGAATTCAGTCAACAAAGAAAATCTGGGGGTGATGGTTGGGGGATTTACCTTACCCTGTCAATGCAGAACCAGGGGAGCTTGCACATACTGCGGGGGGATGTCACAACGCTAAGAACTAAGACTAATGAAGGACTTGAAAGGGTATGATCATACTCGTAGTGAGCTGCTAGTAGAATCCCAATCCCAATGAAATCCCGGTATTTATAATAAATAATTAAAAGTCAAGTGGTAAAAGGTGCCGAAAGAAAATTAGTTCACTTCATCCTTGTAGTATGCGTGTATTTAGATGATTATATATTCCCGAACAGTCAAGACGAAAGCATGGGCATCATTCCCACGTTGAAGATCCTTGGAAGTTGATAATTAGCTGGTTTGTTTGCTTATTTACCAAATTATTGTAAATTTGAAATCAGTCATTCCATGATGACGAGAAGAGTCGTTCTGAATGTTGAAAGGTATTAGGTTGTCGCACCTGACATGTTGGATGATTTTCTCCTAAATCTCATGATGTGCACGGTGTTGAAAAGATAGAATGAATGGGGATGTCTTAATTCAACTGGTAGCAAAACCGGTAACACCGATGGTTGCAACTTGTACAATCAGGCTGGAAATTTTATACTGTGCCAGTTAAAGTAAAACTATTTCGATATCCACGGGTGCAGGCGTCCTCCTAGGGAGCTTAAAGCTGGGGAGAATACCATAACCACGTATCACCACACCATCACCAAATTAAAAATCATCTGTAAAGCCACACAAGAAAGATCTTTTAATCGGGGGTCAACGGAGGAGGGGGTCGGAAGTTGGTAATTCCGGATAAATTCGATATAAAAATTTAATGAAAGAGAAAATGAAAATCATTAGATATGACGGAAGGAAGCTATAAAAAAAATAAGCTAAATAGCTACAAGAGTTCTCAATGCCCGGAGTATTTGGTATTTTTGACGAATCGATAACCCCTACTTGCTCTAAAACTAAAGCGAAAACGACTAAACTCGAAAGGACCTAAACTTGAAAAAGACCTAAAGCTACCGGTATTGTTTTTATTCATTCATCTGTTCTCCGAGGAACAATATACCAATCAACTACCTAGTAATTAGGATTATTTTTCTGATTTTTATATATGGGGAAATGTTCAAGGTTCACCGTTTATAAAGTTTATTAAGTGGAGTTTTTAAAGAAAATGAGGAGATGATGAGATAAGAAATTTGAGAAGACCGGTGGACTCCAGCTTCAGGAAAATCAAACGGTGGAGCTGGTGGAGGAGAAAATTGGGCTTTGGAAATCGGATCACCTTGTAAGTTGTTCGAATGATCATGACAAAAGCTTCCAAATTGGATCTTCTTCATAAAGTTCTTGATACCTACGTAAAAATTGTGAATGAATGCCACTTCTTTGACCGTTTATTACTGCCACTTAGCTGGACACGAAAGGTACTAGATACTGTACTGCAAGAGGAGGTACTAGGATTATTGTCGCCGAGCTGATGGGTTGGTTTAATGGCACGCATCATCTGCATCTGCAGCTTCTTCTTCCCTTCACTTCTTCCTTATACCAATCATTAAACCCCTACGTCGTACGAATTTGTGATACGGGAAAAATGGCGGAAATGTAACTTGTACTTCGTACCTTCTCAATATATCCAAAGTGTGGATAATAAAGCAAGCTAAGATCAATATCAATTACAAACATATCTACGCTACGCCCTCGTACCTATAAAACTTCCCCCGTATGAATTATCTGAGCTAAGGTTACGGAAGCTCCGGAAGTTCAAGTGAAAGTCCCGACCTGGAGAAGGAATGTTCAGGATAGCCGGGGATTCCACTAGTATTCTGAAGGAGGAATCCTTCCAGCTCCTCGAAAACAAAGTCAATATCCACAGCGAAAACACTATGATTCGAAATTATCGTGAATCACGTCTCTCAGATGGCTGTCCAGATTCAATAATGTTCTTGCTAAACCAAGCACCAATCTTCACAATCGGCGCCTGCAAGTTACAGCATACGAAGGGCCCTTTTCTTTCCACTGGCTACTGCACTAATATGCATGCTGACACGTATAAAGTAATTCGTAAATGCACCTGTTCCAGGATGGAGTTCTGCCGCACCGCTGGTTTAATATTCGACTCAAGGCATCTGCTTATTGTGGTACAAAGTCATTACGGTTGGCTTTGCGATGCGTGATCGATGAAGATGTTTTTGGGGTTCTTCACACTAAAATTAGGGAGAAGTGTTAACTTCTCGACTATTGAAATCGACATCTTCGTCCTACGAATGCATATAAATCAATATGGGCTATATAGTGACCCTCTATGGCAAGTTGGCAACTTACCTAGTAGGTACACGACAACCCAAAGAAAATCGTTCATTTCTTTCTGTCGAAATTTGATTTTATCCGTTGAAATTGGTAATGCTTCGGATTGATGGAAAGGAAAGATCCCGCTTCGAAGGATTCGATTCTGTCTTGGTCCGAAAAGTGACAGTTCTACCGACACGGCAGCACAATAAAATACAGATGTCTTTTCTGTCTCATTTTCTTTTCAAGCCATAGCATTGAATTAATATAAAATATTGTTCTCACCGATCGGATTTCTTTCCTGTTCTTTCCCTGTTCCATCGGAGGAATATGTCTCGATCTGTAACATCAATGGCACGTGAATATCGCGTGATCAATAATCCATCTGCTATTTATTGTTGTGAACGCGAGTCACAATTCAAATCTCTATATCGACCTGAATGATCTAATTTTTAATTTTCTGAATTGAATCCCTACATAGCGTTACCGCCAAACAACCCGATATTCTGGTTCAACCAGCAAAGGATATCCAGAAAATGCAAAATAGGTATGCATGTATACGCGGGGTACTACCTACGTAGCCTAGTCATGAGGCCGACTTTTGTGCAAGTCTTTAATTAGATCTTTTNNAGTCATGAGGCCGACTTTTGTGTAACTTTCTAAAAAGAGTATTAGTCCCTGAAGGGAGCGAAATCAGATACCGGTATTGGGAGCCCGAGCCGATGGGCCGGCCTATTTGAGACAATGCGTTGCATTGGGAAATTAGTATTCATGATTTATTATATGGTGTAAGGATAATGCGTTATGGTTGAATTTCTGCTTGGCTGGATTTTCACTCTACACAGCGGTACCCATACCGACATCGTCTTATCAAATATTCTTCCATTCTATGAATTGAC
>JWJA01005323.1:0-11452 GCA_000812885.1 Lanzia echinophila
CACTTGGTCAACAATAAATGGCGATCACACGCAGCCCTGGTGGTCGAGACTGCAGAAGCTCGTGAAGTTCACCACATGTGCGTTCTTGTTGGGTATGGAGCTGACGCAATCAACCCGTATCTTGCAATGGAGTGTATCCTCAAGCTTAACCGTGAAGGCTTGATCCGAAAAAAGCTTAGCGATGATGCACTTATCCGCAACTACAAATATTCCGCGGATGGTGGTATTCTCAAGGTTATGAGTAAGATGGGTATCTCTACTCTAGCCAGTTACAAAGGTGCTCAGATTTTCGAGGCACTTGGAGTTGATGACAGCGTCGTGGACCGCTGCTTCAAGGGTACAGCTACGAGGATTAAGGGTATTACATTTGAGCTTATTGCCGAAGATGCCTTCAGGTTTCACGAGAAGGGATTCCCTTCCCGATATACCGTCAGCATTCCTGGTCTTGTTGAATCTGGTGAATATCATTGGCGCGATGGTGGAGAGCCTCATATCAATGATCCTACCTCTATCGCCAACATTCAAGATGCCGTCCGCACTAAGAACGATAAGTCATACGAAGCATACTCGCTTTCTGAGTACGAGCAAATCAAGTCATGTACTTTGCGAGGACTCCTCGATTTTAACTTTGATGAAAGTAATCCAGTCCCCATTGATCAGGTTGAGCCATGGACCGAGATTGTCCGAAGATTTTGTACTGGTGCTATGTCATATGGTTCAATTTCGATGGAGTCACATTCTACTCTTGCTATCGCTATGAACCGTCTTGGCGGAAAATCCAATACTGGTGAAGGTGGTGAAGACCCAGAACGCTCCGAGATCATGCACAATGGTGACACTATGAGGTCAGCCATCAAACAAGTTGCATCCGGACGTTTTGGCGTTACTTCAAACTACCTTGCAGATTCAGACGAGATTCAAATCAAGATGGCTCAAGGTGCTAAACCTGGAGAAGGTGGTGAGCTTCCTGGACACAAAGTATCAAAGTCTATTGCTAGAACCCGTCACTCAACCCCTGGTGTGGGTCTTATTTCCCCACCCCCTCATCACGACATTTACTCTATTGAGGATCTCAAGCAATTGATCTACGATCTTAAGTGCGCCAATCCTCGTTCTCGCGTATCAGTCAAACTCGTCTCCGAAACCGGTGTAGGTATCGTCGCTTCTGGTGTCGCAAAGGCCAAAGCCGACCACATCCTGATCTCTGGCCACGATGGTGGAACCGGTGCTTCCCGTTGGACTGGTATCAAATATGCTGGTCTGCCATGGGAACTTGGTCTTGCCGAGACTCATCAGACGCTGGTTCTCAACGACCTTCGTGGCCGTGTTGTCGTCCAGACTGATGGTCAACTCCGAACTGGTCGTGATGTTGCGATCGCCTGTCTGCTGGGTGCAGAAGAATGGGGCTTTGCTACTACTCCTCTTATTGCCATGGGCTGTATTATGATGAGAAAATGTCACCTGGTTTGTCCACCTTCCCCAATGTCCAACCTGATCTGAAACTTTCATCTCCTATACTTCCCAACCTTTCTGTTCGGTGCTAACCAATCTTAGAACACATGCCCTGTTGGTATTGCCACACAGGATCCGGAGTTGAGAAAGAAGTTCCAGGGCACGCCTGAACACGTTATTAACTTCTTTTACTACATTGCGAACGAACTCCGAGCTATCATGGCAAAGTTGGGGTTCAGAACAATCAATGAGATGGTGGGACATGCTGAATGTTTGAGAGTCCGCGATGACCTACGCACAAAAAAGACAAATAATATCGATCTCTCATTGATTCTCACACCTGCCCATCAGCTCAGACCTGGTGTTGCTACTTTCAACGTCCGCAAGCAAGATCATCGACTCTATGTTCGATTGGACAACAAGTTGATCTCCGAGGCAGAGTTGACTCTTGACAAAGGCCTGCCATCACGCATTGAGTGTGATGTTGTCAACACTGATCGTGCTATGGGTACTTCTCTTTCTTACCAGATCTCTAAGAGATATGGTGAGGATGGCTTGCCTATGGATACTGTCCATGTCAATATCAAGGGATCAGCCGGACAATCGTTTGGTGCATTCCTTGCCCCCGGTATTACCTTGGAGCTTGAAGGTGATGCGAACGATTACGTAGGAAAGGGTCTCTCTGGCGGGCGACTTATTGTATACCCTCCACGTTCTGCTGTTTTCAAAGCCGAGGAGAACGTGATTGTTGGTAACGTCTGTCTATATGGTGCTACCAGCGGGACAGTATTTTTCCGCGGTGTAGCTGCGGAGAGATTCGCTGTTAGGAACTCGGGAGCTACTGCAGTCGTTGAGGGTGTCGGTGATCACGGGTGTGAATACATGACCGGAGGTCGTGTTCTCATTCTAGGATCAACTGGACGCAACTTTGCTGCTGGTATGTCCGGTGGTATTGCATATATCCTCGATCTTCAGCAGGACTTTATGTCAAAGCTAAACCCAGAAATGGTAGAAGCTTCCGGCATCGATGATCCTTCCGAGATCGCCTTTGTTCGAAGCTTAATCGAGGACCACCATCACTACACAGGCTCCGAGCTAGCCGCCCGTATCCTTCTCGATTTCAACAGAGCTTTACCTCGTTTCGTAAAGGTTCTTCCTGTTGACTATAAGCGTGTTCTACAAGAAGAAGCAGCAAAGGCCGCCGAGGCCAAGAGGGCACAATACCAAATACCTCTACTTCCAGGCAACCCTGCTCGTGATGCCCAAGAGAAACACAAGGAGAAGCATGCGAAAAAATCGGACCTGCTAGATATTGAAGAAACGATTGGTGATGATGCTGCGGATAAAAAGAGATCCTTGGTTCTAGACAAGACGAAGGGGTTCATGAAATATCAACGCCGATCTGAGAAATACCGGTCATCAAAGACTCGTACCAGGGATTGGGCCGAGCTTTCTAAACGGCTCGACGAAGACGAACTCAAATACCAAGCTGCTCGTTGCATGGACTGTGGTGTTCCTTTCTGTCAATCTGATTCCGGATGCCCTATCTCTAACATCATTCCCAAATGGAATGAATTGGTGTTCCAAAATCAATGGAAAGATGCTCTCAACCGCCTACTCATGACTAACAATTTTCCCGAGTTTACTGGCCGTGTCTGCCCAGCTCCTTGTGAAGGCGCATGCGTCCTTGGCATCAATGAGGATCCTGTTGGCATCAAATCAATTGAATGTGCTATTATTGATCGTGGATTTGACATGGGCTGGATGGTTCCTCAACCACCAAAAGTTCGAACAGGCAAGAATATCGCCGTCATCGGTTCCGGACCAGCAGGTCTTGCTTGTGCCGATCAGCTCAACAAGGCTGGTCATCAAGTCACTGTCTATGAACGTGCTGATCGTGCCGGTGGTCTTTTGATGTACGGTATTCCCAATATGAAGCTCGATAAGAAGATTGTCAAGCGCCGTACAGACTTTATGGCCGCTGAGGGCATTGAATTCAAGATGGGTGTTGCTGTTGGTCAAGATGTTCAATTGATGGACCTCAAGGCTGAAAACGATGCTGTGGTTATTGCTACAGGAGCTACCGTTGCTCGCGATCTCCCGATCAAAAATCGAAGTCTCGAAGGCATTCATTTTGCCATGCAGTTCTTGCACCGTAATACCAAGTCTTTGCTTGACTCTGAGCTCTCTGATGGCGAATACATCTCTGCCAAAGACAAGCACGTTGTAGTCATTGGTGGTGGTGATACCGGAAACGACTGTATTGGTACCTCTGTCCGCCACGGTGCTAAATCGGTCACTAACTTCGAGCTTCTACCTCAACCGCCAAATGAGCGTGCCCGTGACAACCCATGGCCACAATGGCCACGAATTTACCGAGTCGACTATGGTCACACAGAAGTCAAGCAACATATGGGCAAGGATCCTCGTGAATACTGCGTCATGTCAGAAGAGTTCGTTGATGACGGTACTGGTAAAGTCAAGGGTATCAATACTATCCGAGTTGAGTGGACCAAATCTGTCTCGGGTGGTTGGGACATGAAGAAGGTTGAGGGTTCTCAGCAATTCTTCCCGGCTGACTTGGTTCTCTTGTCGATGGGTTTCCTCGGCCCTGAAGACCGTGTCTTAGGCGATGATATCGAGAAAGATGCCCGAAAGAATGTCAAGACACCACCGGGCAAATATCACACTAATGTTGAGGGTATATTTGCTGCTGGTGATTGTCGTCGTGGACAATCTCTCATTGTTTGGTAAGTCGTTCCACTCACATTATGACATGCATCTACTAACGTCGTTTAGGGGTATCAACGAGGGCAGGCAATGTGCTCGGGAGTGTGATCTCTACTTGGAGAATTCTACTGTCCTACCTGTCACAGGTGGTATAGTGAAGAGTACAGCGGCTGAAATCTTTGGCCGTGCTGAGCAAGCTTCCATCCAAGTCGTTGCAGCCGCCACATAAATGACAATAAACATACACAACAATAAAAGTCAACATTTACAGCAATACTAGCAATGTAATGAGCGGTATGAATGGGCGGGCAGTTTACTGGGAGGCATAAAAAAGCATATTTTGGGATGGGGGAAAATCAAATGAATTATGAGATCATTCGGCCTTTTCAACACGCAACGGATGGCGATATTTTAAATGCACTTATGCACTATCTGGGAGATGGGAGGGGGTTTCATCAAGGTTACGAATCTTTTGGCTCATTGATGGGTTATACTATTAACGATACCAGCGCAATCTTCTTCTTTGCGAGGATTGGAGTTGGAGTGAGTGGTCAAGAGGTTATCAGACTTATTGTATGTACATAAATGATGTATTGCGAGCGAAATGAAAATACCTCTTCGAATGAAATGCAGTCTTATCTTTACGTTGTTACACCTTCCCCTTAGATAGGGTAACATTGCCACAACTTATCATCATGACCCCTCATTAAATATACACCCCCTCACCCCACCCTATCTACATTATGAGGATAAATAAATAGAGAGGAACCTTGGAATGCTCATCTCCTCCCACTAGGTACTATGTAGGTATTTTAACCCAAGGCTTTATGGGTATATTATAGTTTCTCTTATAATCAAATCACATCTCCATATTTATGCACGTGTGGAGTCAAAAGGGTATTTTTAATAGTAGTAGTATTAAAAGTATGGAGCCGGCGTTAAAGATAACTTTCTTGGGCCTAGGTACATGGGTACATTGTACTAGGTATCTAGTACGGTTCCCTAGCTAACATAATTATTCTCTCAAGTCTCAAGCTTCAACCTTTCACCAGTTTTACCAACATCTCTTAACATAATTTTATGATATATTAACCAATTCTTTTAAATCATACCCAGCCATTCAAATTATTCTTGTTCTGAGTATTTTGGGTATTCCGGTCTTTTAATCAATTCTTGGGCAAATTGACCTTTTGTTAATCATTTGATGTGTTAGAACTTTATTACCTAGTTCAATATTTCAGCAACAACTTACCTAGTACGGTATTAAGGATTTCTTGCTTTTTAAAACTTCTTGTGCATCTTCGAACCTCCCAATCACAACCAAGCAGACTTGAAATACCTTCAGTTACACGATGCGTTTCGGGAAAACACTGAAGAATTCGATTTACCCGCCATGGAAGGATCATTATATCGAATATGCGAAACTCAAACATATTCTTCGAGAAGATGCTGCATCAGAAGGCGATGAGCGTCCATGGACAGAGGATGACGAAACAAAATTCTGCGAAGAGATATTCAATGTTCAGTTGGAGAAAATTGCTTCTTTCCAGGCTTCTCAATTCAAATCATTGGAGGAACGTGCAGATGCAGCTGGAGAAAAGCTCAAGGAGTTGGCACCAGAAGATAGAAAGGTAAAAGGGGACTTGACTGCTACCAGATTCAAAGAGATTGAAGAAGTGCTCGACACCATTACCAACGAAGCTAAGGAGCTCAAAAAATACAGCAGTATCAATTACACGGCTTTCTTAAAGATTGTCAAGAAACATGATCGCAAGAGGGGAAATAATTACAAGCTTAGGCCGATGATGCAAATGAGTTTGCAGAAGAGGTCTTTCAACTCAGAACATGGATACTCGGCCTTACTCAATAAATTGTCCATGATGTACTTCGTTGTGCGCCAGCAATTGGAAGAGGATTCGGACCCTGCTGCTGCTACTTCATCCTCAGATGCCCAATCGCAATCGCAATCGATGGAGAAATATACTGCCTACAAGTGTTAGTTGGCTTCGGAGATTTCTATTCTATTTGATATACTAACCGCTCATATAGTCTGGGTACACTCCGATAACCTCCTCGAGGTCAAGACTTATATCCTTCGTCGACTTCCTGCAATCGTATATAGCCAGCCGTCTGCGAAAGGCCTCGAGGCCCAAGGCGACCCAACCCTCACCTCCCTTTACTTTGATAGTCCTACCTTCACACTATACGATCAAAAACGGGAAGTAAAGGGAGATGCTTCATCACTACGTATTAGATGGTATGGTCAACTGAAGGATAATCCGGAACTCTACATGGAGCAAAAGATTGTCCATGAGAATGGTACCAGTGAAGAAAAAAGATTTCCAATAAAGGAAAAATATATCAAGCCATTCATCAAGGGCGATTACAGAATGGAGAAGAGTGTGCAGAAGATGGAACGGCAAGGTCATCCTGAAGCTAAGATTGAGGCATTCAAGAACACTGTCAGCGATATACAGTCGTTCATCAAAGACAATAATTTACAGCCAATGTTGCGAGGCAACTATACACGATCAGCTTTCCAGAAGCCATTGGACGACAAAGTTAGGATCTCTATTGATACACAATTGGCATTCATAAGGGAAGATTCTTTAGATGAGGACCGCCCATGCAGAAACCCTGACAGCTGGCATAGGCGAGATATTGATAGCAGTGCCATGTCATACCCATTTCCTAATATTAACCAAGGGGAAGTATGTTTATTTCCATATTCGGTATTGGAAATTAAAGTGAGGGATGACGCAAAGAAAATGCAGCCGCAATGGGTACAGGATCTTATGTCTTCGCATCTGGTATATGAAGCTCCGGGGTTTTCCAAATTCCTCCAAGGTGCCGTATCACTTTTTGAGGACAACGTCAATGATTATCCTTCTTGGCACGGAGATCTCACAGACGATATTCGCAGAGATCCACAAAAAGCTTTTGAAGAAGACCAAGAAAGAAAGGCAAAGCAGGCTGAAAACGATCTTGTGGTCGGTAGCTTCCTTGGGACTTCGGCAAAGGCAGGGGCAAGTTTCAAACCCGCTGTTAGCTCGCCTTTGGGCAAGTCATATCTACAGGAGAGAATGGTCGCTGATGAGCGAGCTGGTAGAAGGTCTCATATTGATAACACTAGGGAGACAGAAGAAGAAGATGTAGCCCAGTCCAGTATTGAAGGTGGGTATGGTACAATGTCGTCTACATTTCCATCCTTTTCCCTTTCGCGTTATGCCCAATCACGAAGAGAAAAGAATGTCAAATTGCCTCCGGGAGTTACCAAACCTACCGAATACATCAAAGACTCGGGTCCTTTGAAGGTTGAGAACAAAGTTTGGTTGGCCAATGAGCGGACCTACTTGAAGTGGCAACACATCTCCATATTGCTAGGCTCTCTTGCTGTTAGTTTGTACACTGCTGCAGGGGAAGACAGGATAGCTGAAGCTATGGGTATTGCATACGTTGTTATCGCCATATTTGCTGGGTCATGGGGCTTATGGATGCATAACACCCGTGTCAAAATGATTAGAGCCAGGAGTGGAAAGGATTTCGATAATATGATTGGGCCATTGATCATCAGTATTGCACTTATGGTATCCTTATTAATAAACTTTACATTCAAGGTAAGCTTCAGCAATCCAAGGTGAAATCCTGGATACAATTACTAACATGAGAGTAGTATCAGCAAGCCATGGATCGGTACCGGCAAGGAAATATTGGATTAGCCAATGGTACAATAAATCAGGACATGGAGCCAGGGAAAGTTGAATTGTTGTAGAACAGGTGGGGTTTGCGGAAGAAAGATTGGACTGATATTTTGAGCTTCGCAGAAACGCAGTGCAAAATATTACATACAGTACCACTAAAAGGTATCTAGCTGTAAAATAAGTTAAAGAATTGTAGTAATAGTTGTAGTAATACTTATATAGTAGGCGCCCAACTTGATATTATAGCATCAAAATCAGACCAGAATGATAAAAAGGTGATAATAACAACTTTTACAAGCCAAGAAAATATATAGGGCCGGTAATTTGTAATTACCGAGAGGGGCAGGTACAAGGCTATAGTTGAACAATTAAACCCTTTTTATTAACAACATTTGTCCAATATCGACTCAACATGTCAAGTCAACAATTATTGATGTTTCATACTCTTATAATGGAGTGGTGTAGTTCTCTATCGGAATCGCATCGTTGGCGCTTGTGGACGACTGTATGAGACAATAGAGGCGCCCAAAACACAATTGGATTAACTTTAGGCTCAGCCTCGTTACCTTGCACATGGTGCCGCTCTCTCACAAGAGAATACCCCTCAGACTTCTGTTCTCTAGCAATAGAACTGCAAGCTCTCAAAATGAGTGAAATCAAGAAAAGAATTACCTCGATTTTTAAAAGTCGCAACTCCTCGCAACCTGAGCCCGAGCCCTCCCCTCCTCCTACTCGCGAGCGACGAAAACATCGCCATCGAAGTCGAAGAGACAACGGTCGCGAAGGTGATTCAAACTCACCAAAAAGACATCACACACCACGAACCCACACATCATATTCTCCAGACTCGCGGCCACGAACGGGTGGTTCATCGAGACACAGAGAGGAAAATACAACCGCCGTCCCGCAACCGTTGGAAGAATGGCCACCTGTTGGTTATACGTTGAATGATGATCTATCACAAGGAAAAGCCATGGAACTGATCGCTACGGGTGTGCCGGTTTTTAAGGGCATTGCCAAATCGATACCTCACGCTTCAGATGATTATTTTGCACTTTATGCCACCTGCGATGGAAATGGTCGCGCCGGAAGTGATCGTGCTTACGCATTCAAGGAAGCTTTTACTGTTGATTCATTACGTATACAAGGGCCTGGAGAAGCTAGAAGACCATGGGAGACCTTAGAACACCCAAGTATGGCATTCTGTTATGGAATGGGAGCAGGAACCATTACATTGAATCACTGGGCGTGTTTGGCGGGAAATTCACACCCGATGATTGAGCTTAGGGATTCTGGTATTCTACCTAGAGATGTCAATATGATCGTGATCATAGATCGGCTGAAACATTTGCTCTCCGTGGAGGGCCTCGGTGTTGAGGAAGACGATGTGGATTTGAGGTACAAGAATTTGTACAAGGTGTTTCTCAAAGACCCTGACAGACTATTGAATCCTCACAAGGGAATGGAGAAACAGATTGCGGATCTCATCACAGTGTTATCGAGACACGAGTGGATTGATTTTAGTAAACCCCAGAACCATATCATTGCGAAGTTTTTTGCCCCGCCAAAGGTGACCCCAGAGAAGCAGCGACTCTTCTTCCTTCAGTTATTATTAAGTATTGAACTTGACATAAGGATTAACTCCAAAAGCCATTCCGAAAGCGCAAAGAAGAGAGTATTGGAACAATTGCCGCCGTGGATTGCGTGGGATATTGCATTAGCTAGAAAATGGAGAGAGTGTGCGAGGATTACATCGGAAAAGGCATCGGTAGACGACGCTAACGTTCGTGAAGGTGCGTTTCACAGTGTGGTCAATAAAACCCAAGAGATCAAAGCTAACTCGATGCCGATTAGTCTTTTATTCGTTTGGACAGAGAGCATCTCAGATCAAAGCACTTCGGAAATTTGCCAGAGCTATGAAGTGGCCCAACTTGGTCGGCGCCGACGAAACTCTCAGGGAAGAAGATCCGGAAGCAATAAAGATTGATGACCGATCTTCCGACGCAATGTCATACTTCAGTGGCTTGATCCTACCTGGCCCAACCCTTCCATGGCTTATCATGAACACCTTGATCGACTGCGATGATGACCCCGATGCCTTAGACCTTGTCGGACTCACACATATGTATCCCGACACAGGTTTTCAATATAAAAATACGACATACTGGTCCTCGACCTGTATCATAGGCAAAGTTATTGCCCCAACCTGTCAAGAGATTGCTGGGTGGGTGGGCCCAGCCATGTCCTCTCCTGATTTGGATCGTACCCAGGTAATCCGCACGCACCAAAAACGCTGCCGACAGCGGGTAGTCAAAACTGACATCGAGAGTATGCGCAAGCGCTCTGATCCGCTCGGGCCACCCGCTGATTCTTACCCGGTCAGCGATTACGCCCTTCCAGATCCCGACGTCAATAAGATACTTGACACAAATCGCATCGAAAAACTTGCTATTAAACCACACGAAGCGGAAAATTCGTCACCCAGTAGACGCGACTCTGAAGGTCCAGAATTATGCCGAGCTTCCCTCATATTCGCAATAAGCGGTCGTTCATGGCCTCTCCAGCTCTCCCACGATGTTTCCTTCATTTCTTCATATCCGTGCTCTAATGGTCCACACCCACTCTTCAACGACTATATCTATCGGCTGGTCCGCGCTGATAAGGCGCTGGATATCCAGGATTGGGGAAGCTTTAATCCATCGGACGATGGGAAGCCGAAAACTAAAGAGGAGTTGGATCGGGCGGAAGAGGTGTTGGTTATCGACGCAGTGGGTGTAAAGGACAACGAGGTGCTGGCGAGAGCATGGTGTGCACACTGGGGATTGAGTGCGGTGATTTGTGATAAAAAGAGGACATGTTTGGCTTGTGCGATTAGAGAAGCATACGCGGGGGCATTGGTGGTGGTGGTGATGATGGATAGCGGATGGGATGGGGAGTAGATGGGCTCAGCGAGAAAGCAAGAATAAAGGGGCTTGCCCGATGGGTTGGAATCAATTTGCGGGAGTTTGTTAGCGTGTTCTGAAAACTTTATGATATGGTCGCTCGGTAATTGGAGGCGACTCGCGATGGAATGTTGGACTGGGAGGGAATACCAAAATGGGATGGAATGGGAAATAGTGGATTATATCATGGGTTATCTTAGAATATTACTACTATTGATGTCATGCTTAAAATGAGATTCGTGAGAGGACATTTGGGTTGAGTTGTTCAACATTGCTAGATGGCTGGGGAAGTGAGATGAGGAGCAGTGGATCTTCCCCCTCCCCCGCTAAAAAAAGAATTCATGTTACATGTCAACAGAAATTTTGGAATTGGGATTATTTCTAAATCGCACTCACTCATTTCCTGGGAATTAATCTCAACAACGACATCTCAGATCAGATTTCTTTTTTCTTAAATCTGTGTAGCGAGTCCTAGTTTAGTACATAGTCGAAAAAGAAGATATTCTGGTCTGGGTGTTGGTTGGAACAGAATAGGATTCGCGGCTATGCAAGCAAGATTTAGTGAAATTGTGGGAGATGGATGTGATTGGATTGAATCTGAAGGAGGGAAGGGGAAGGGGAAGGGGA
>JWJA01005324.1:0-17243 GCA_000812885.1 Lanzia echinophila
GACAAAAATTCCATTGGAAATTAGTACCCTATTATTCGACAGATGGCGGGATAAACCCGAGGGAAACGAAGTCGTTAGTGTTTGTCAGTTGGCTGTGAAAGACAAATTCGATTGCCGGCTCATCCGTTGGTTTTCGTGGCTTACGTAAGTTAGGTTTGAAACACTTATTCATGCTTGCCGTTAACCATATGACTTTAGGACTTTTACAAATTAATGGCATCTAAGTGGCGTCATAAAGTCTCGGTATACATTTTAGACCTCCTTGTACCTCAGTCTAGTTTCTATTGATTGCCTAGGCTAAGAAATATATTTTATTACCGTTGACTACTTGGGAGTTTCACTCAGAAAATTGTGAATTGGAAAGAGTGAAGAATTGGAACGCGCTGCTTGGAATCGTACCCAGCAACGGATAGGAAATCATCGACCTTGAACATCCCAGCGGAGCCTGCTGCACTCGATGATATTCATTACAAAATCATCGGATGTGTATTCATTGCTTCAAAATAAATTATCTTCATGCTCCTGGAAAAATGAGACTTGAAACACTGGCTTATGATAATTAGCTTGTGGTTTCTTTTTTACTAGAAGATAAGATGGAGCTTTGGGCTGAGCTGAGCTGTGCATGAATGTACCTCATTAGATGAGGAATTTTGCTGAATGAAAAGAAAGAAATCATTTTTGAGTAACTTTTTGATGTTTGATGGGGTGTGATGTGTGCTGGGTTCTTTCTGGTGGGGTTACTTAGTGTAGGCAAGGAATTGAAAATGAAACTGGAAATGGGGGGATGGGAAGAGATCGTGGAATTGGGAGATAGAGAGGTTTCTTATTTAACTGTGGATCCAGGTGAAGTCATCGTGTAAGATGTGATTGAGACCGAGGTTCTGAAGATATAAAACGGTTTGAATGTAGATATAGCTGTCGTTCTCTTGATGTTAGAATATGCTACTTTTGATGATGGAATGGATCTTTACATGGGATTGATTCTTCATGGTGCGTGAGTTCTATGGCTTATTTTTGAAAGGTGTGGTGATGAGGACTGATGATATTGGTAATGTACATGATATAGAGTGAGAAGTCAATCGAACATGAATTCCCCGCGTAGGAGTTACATTCGATATGAATCTACAGGGCTAGACCACCTCTAGACCACCTGTGGACACTGCAATGATGATGATGAGAAACCCTTAAGCCTTTAGCTGATATGAGCAAGTTGGGTCTGTGGTATGGTTTTGAGTTCTAATTGAAATTTTAGGAGATTTCCTATAACCTACAGTAGAATACTGACTATCTTATCTTGTTTTGGTTGGAGATTTATCATAATTATAGGACTATTCTGTGGCTAGAAATGATTTACAGTTTAAGTCATGATAAATTATACAGCATTAGCTGGATTTAGTAACGAGAAGATATATAAAACCTCACAGCAAATATCAACATTTAGCGAATATCTGCAAGCGCCCATCTACTTCATACCACTCCACTGTATCGCATACGGTACTTCAAACTCATATATTACTAAATGAAAGTAACATATCATTTGTATGACATTTTCATTACCGCCCGTTGGAAGGAAGTACTGCATGATTTGAGATGATGAACTTTGATGCTGGGTATATGGAGATAAGATTTCCGAACTTGAGTAACTTCACGCTATACACGTGGGCGGTTACCCCTTCTTCAGTGTTTGTAAGATTTTATAGGTGTGTTTGTTGTACAGAGATGTTTTAGACATTAGCAGCTGCGCTTTGCTTGTTCAACATAACATTTCTGCCGCCCTGTGGACATCTTATGCACCTCCTTAGTAGATATTCGCATGCTCAACCGGTAAGTTTCCATACGTCTGCTTGTATCTGTAAGAGATAGTCTATCAATTTTCGCATACAGAGGCTAATACTGGGGCTGAGAATCTCTATTGAGGGAGTGGAAGAGATGGGAGAAGGTGCGAATGGATATGATGTTTATCTTTATCGGGGTGTGAATTCTGGTTGCACCTGCCTGCATTGGATTGATTGCCCAGATTTTGTATTTAAGTTTAAATAATAATACTAATAACTATGTTAGTACTACTGAATTTGAGATACTCTGTATTGGCCAAAGAAAGAATACCAATACTAAGATGATTCCACGGAAATCTGAGTGCAGACTTTACACTCATAATTATGGTATCATTATTATTCGCGTGGATGGTAAACTTTGCCTTGGAAAAAAACCAAACAACCTCTACTTTATTTACACTATCGGTTATACATATTTCAAATAGTCTCCAATTTGGAGTCTACATGAGCCTGTTTTCTGAAAGGGGAAACACTTGGAATAAGATAGATGGAGCAATAGCTGTGGTTATATGGCTGGTATGCAATTCAGATTTGGGATTGGTTTATTAGGCACGGAATTTTGAATTTCTGCAATGGTCTGGGACATTTGGGATGAGTAACTGGCAGCTGGAAGACGACGGCAGCAGTACCCCCTCAGCTTTCAAGTTTACCCCGCCTTTTCTAGTGAATTAGCTCGGAATAGAAACACCTACAATCCTGCTGTGTTCTTTGCACTTTCCTGTTCTATATTTCCTCTCCGGCCTCATTCCACTGCTTCAACAACCTCGCAATCCGAGAGACAGCTCTCCTAAAGCAAAGTCGTATGATCACTTCAATTTTCCTCCGCAGCTGCTTTTCGTATTTCTATCCACCGCACCACACACCTAAGAATTCGCTCTGCTGTCTTTCAGATATGTCTTCAGAAAAACTCGTCTTCGACAGTGACGGAGATCTTCTACTTACTTTCACGCGTCGCCAGTTAGAGAAAAAGGATGGCGCACTCCCTAATACATCTGACAAGAACAAGAGAAAATCGTATGTAAGCCTTCAGAGAGCTTCCCAAAAAATCAAAGTTGACATGAGTACTAGACCAGATGAGGAGTCGCAAACGGTCACCATTCTCGTTTCATCAAAACACCTGTGTCTTGCATCTCCTGTATTTAAGGCGATGCTTAGTGGCGGCAATTTCAAGGAGGGCACAGCTCTACAAGCTAATGGCCATGCGGAAGTCCCACTTCCAGACGATGATCCAGAGGCTTTTGCTGTATTGGCTGGTATCATTCATGGACGAGATAAGACTGTGCCTGATAGTGTCACTTTGGAATTCTTGACAGAAATTTCGTTACTTGTAGACAAGTACCAAATGCATGGAGCTACAGGACTGATCGCTCGATGGTGGTTCCCGCAAGCCTGTCGCCAGATGCATTATATTGACATCCCATCGAGAGGCGGTCTTTCTGAAATTGTGTGGAAGCAGGTTTTTGCTTGGATATTTATCTCTTGGACCTTCGGCATTGAGGAGGAATTCAATTCAGCGACAAGACTGGCAATGGATTTGTGCGATGAGACCTTTGGCAGCAACAATGAGTTCCCAATTCCGGCCTCAATCATCGGTACGTTTTGATCTCCGCAAATTTGAAAACATAGAAATTGACATTACTGCAGATGCAATTAAGCGCGGGCGAGAGAAGGGGTTGACTAACATTTTTTATGCCATAGGCAATGTTATAAAACCGTATACCGGTGAACAGCCATGTTGCAAACAGAAAAAGAACTGCGACAAAGTAGCCATAGGCTCTTTGATGAAATGGATGTTCGAAAGATTTTCTTGGCCCTTGCCAGTAGCCCCATCCTTCCCCAAGGTGCTCCTTGGGAGAGCAAATGAGTTTTGGTCCATACCCAGGCCAATTGGTCAGTGCTCAACTAACGACGCATTGAAGAAGTGCGGCAATCGCAGCCTGGGTATTGAAATGTTACAAACAATGGGAGATCAGGCGTATGGACTCAACATTGCTCAATTTTCACACCCTTCACAAATCACAAAACCTCCGGGATATTGAGAATTTACTACCATTTCTGTATCGACACTGCACGGGGAGTCTGGCTCTTCTTAAAGGAATATGATAACTCAAGATCGGAACTTCACATCAACGGCAGACTAACACCCTCCAAACTCCACATCGATTTTTTCTGCTTAGGTTAGGGGCACATCTGGACATATTTCATTTACAATAGATACACATATCATCATTAACAAACATCACGATACTGCAATCAAATAAAATGCTTTCCAACTAGTTCTCTACTATGCTTCTCTACTATGCTTCTCTACTATGCTTCTCTACTATGCTTCTCTACTATGCTTCTCTACTATGCTTCTCTACTATGCTTCTCTACTATGCTTCTCTACTATGCTTCTCTACTATGCTTCTTTACTGTCTTTAATCTCAATGTATAAGTTAACACCAACTTTGAATTTCTTCACCTACCCGACACACCACACTTACCACATACACTTCTTAAACTCCCTCTAATCCATCCATACATCCATCCACCCAGCATTCCCATTCCCCTTCCCTCTGACCCCTCCCACAATTCCTCCAACTCCACTTGAGCTCCCCCCCAGAAAAGAGATCTCCTCGCCAAACACCATTACCCTTTTGCCTCTATACCCCTATACACTCCACAAACCCTTCAGTATCCAGCTTCATAAGTCTCGACAAGTGATTCAGAAACATGCGCTAATAATCCAGACCCAAAAATACTGTAGAAATTCATAATACATGCAAATCGGAGTATTCATAGTAATATAAGCCGTTGGCCATGTGAAGAGTGTCTTGCCACAACTCCCCCTCACATGTAATCCTCTCCCACAAAACCAGAATCTCATACCACCACACCTACATACAATACAGCCCACAAACCATCCATAGCTTCCACTTCCACTTCCCCATAAATCTCGCCTCAAAACTCACCGCAAAACTTCTCCAACTGTTCACTCACTCACCGAACATAGCAGAAGCTCAGTCATTTCATGCACGTATATCAAAGATCTATCCACCAAAACCTCTCCTCAACACGGCATCAGGATCAACACTACATAAGAACCCAAAACCAAACTCGCCGACTCCTGAAGTAAGATCCTCAGTCGTACAGTACTTCTGCATACATATCCATTCCCTCACCAGAAACAAACTACATCACCACAACGCGTTTCTCTCTCCTCTTCTCCCCTGCTCTCTCCTCGCCTTTCCAATCCAAGACAGTCCAACCACAAAGGCCCATGACCCGAGATTGATACATCTCCTTCCCCAGTAATCTAACTATGAATCCGACGAGGAATCTGTTTCGAGTGAGTCGGTGTTTCAACTCACGTTATCCATCATACCACACACATTGGATATCACACTCCAAAGAGTGAAAAGTACTTGTTACCCATGAGCACGCACCGACTACCTACTATTTATACCGGAAGAAGCCCTATTATATCAATCATATCACGCGCTATCATACAACCATTGATTTCATTTCATTTCGAGATACAGATTCGACATCATCTATTTATCTCTACTCCGTATACCCCCGCAGCATAAGTTCACCCTAATCCATACCGCCACAGTCGTTCACAAAGGAACCATTCAGACTGATATCCCCTTAGGTAAGTAGGCAAACCCTTGCCTTTCTTCTATTCAACATCCTTCCTCGTCCCTTCCGCGTATAACTTCAGAAATGCTTGACATACCCCTAACGCCTGCCAACCAATTTTCGTACCCAACATCTCAATTCCGTATCATGTCTCATAAGTCTTCTTCTTCACTTTCCTCGACAGGTCAGCCCCCACTGCTAGGCACCATATGACTCTTCCCCCTCAAATGGCTGCTCGACCCTTTAAACAAACTCTGCCAAACAAACGCTTCACCCAGCAACATGTTAATATCCGTTTCTGTCCAATTGCGCGTAGGCAATGCTTGTAAAAACATCATGATCTCCTGGAAATCCATTTTGAGAAGTTTGGCTGACCATTTGACGAGGAATGCCAGACAAACATAGAGATGGAATTCAGAGAATCCTTGTTCTTCGGCCTACGGGTCGTTAGTTGAGAGAAACCTTTTTCCTTAAGATGAGTAGGATAGGGTCATGGAGAAATACTAACCATATAAGTATCCCACATGCGAATGGTATTCCTGACGCTAATCTCGCGCATCAGAAGACAATTCATCCACCTAAAGCTAAACTGAATGAACTCTACACCCTCGACCTCGAGATGTTTCGCCAACGGCTCATCAATTCTTGACGTTAGATCTCTAAGAGACGATACTTGACGCTGGATGCCGGGTTGGGCGAAAATATAATTATCCTGAATCCCATCCAAAAGCTTTGTCAAACACCAAAACGAATCAGCTTCCACTGCGTCTAATACTGCTTTGGGCAATTGCCCAGGATCCATCCCGGTTTCTATATCTGAGTCGGCAATGTAAGTTCCCAGGAAGACTTGCCAGAATGGAGTGACGAGGTCATTGATTCCTTGTACATAACCACTTGCTGGATGCCGCACTGCCCACACGTACAATATTCGTTCTAGCGACCTTTGTGTAGCTTCGTAACTGTAAAGTTCTAAATGTGGATTCGTTCGTGGTACATCAATACTGATCTGATGCCAAATTGCCTCGTCAANTCCTCNGGCTTTGCCTGTTGGGGCCGAACTACTACCGCCCCTTTCGAAAGCCTGTCGTACGCCGTCTAAATATTCCTTCCGTTTTCGTTCTAGAGTCCCAACTCTCCTTTCGCTACTAGTGGGTAAATATCCAAGCAGTAGTTGCCACGTCATCGCGCGGACTTCTTCGGGTATCCCATTCCAAGATGCATCCCTAAGCTCAACTAAAGGTATAGAAGTGGCTTGGAGTATCTTTTTAAATTTATTTATTCTTGTTATTCGAGCGCCGTGGGCATCGACTTCTTTGGATGTCGCTCCAGGATGTATTGAAGGGTGGTGTATAAGATGCAGAGAATTCGCCGGGTCTCGAAGTATTTCTTTGTATTGTGGTCGGAGTATCTTTCCTTCACTCTTTTTTGCGACTGGATAACTTGGCGCCGGCCGTTCAATGGCAATATCTGCACTATTGGAGAGCCGTCTGGATCCAAGTCCCATTGCGCTCGCCCCGAAGCTAGACCGCCATGGCGACGTATTTCCTTCATCGGTTCTGGTAGATGTGTTCTTCTTTCGACTCTGATTCTTCCGTTTCATACTCGATATACTGGGCAGGCCAAAATCATCCCCATCGTCATTCTCGTAACCATATTCATCTTCCTCCTCTTCATCGTCATCTGCAGCCCAGTCATTGTTGGTATGTGAAAGAAAATCCGTGTATGACCTGCGCGGTGGTGGTGACACTCCCGAAGAGCTTCTCCCTTGTGGCGGGGTCAGGGTATCGCCTCGATGTTTGTGCGAGGAACCGGATGGAGGAGTTCTTGGGCGCGGTGTGTTAGTAGATAAGGATCTGATATTAGATTAGCCAAAATTCCATGCGCTCAAACATTGTGAGACATGCAAACTGTCAAACTTCAAGATATCAGCATGAGAGTATCCAGCTCCCACCACTAGACCAGGCTCGCTATTGTTCTTCTTCGGGGATGGTTCGCGACGACCAGCGGATGTTCGACTGCGCCAGAATGGAGAAGATGATCTGAGGAAGTGTTAACGAAAGATCAATTACATCCACCACCGTAACTCGAAGGTTCTGCTGGAAGCGGGGCTAGGTGGAAACCAAATTATAGACGTACTCGGAACGTTCTACAAAGAACACAATAAGTCAGCCTTTTCCGAGGATATACGGCGCATATATATTGTATATAAATCAAGTCCGCGCAAGGTTCAAAATAGAAGGTGGGGGATTAGACTGACCAACCTGTACCATCTCCTAGAAAGTACCTCGAGTCAGCGCATAACATGTTAATGAAGTTGATGATATTGTCACATACCTGTTGAATTGGTTTTTTATTACCATTTGAGGAAGAAAACATCTTTCAAAACTTCTCATAAAGAAATTCAATATAAAAAAGAACTTTTCATTCCTCTACCATTTGTCTTGTAGTAAAGTTGCCTCTTTTCTGTATTTTCTTGTTCTTAATTCCCATAAGGTATTTGGGTATTGTTTGGTCGATGGCATCCAGGCGGGGAACCCCCGGTTAGCGTAGATTTCCTTTTGGTACTTACAGACGGCAGCCGGGCAGTGCCACTAAAGAATATTGCTAGCGCTAAGAACAATAGGTCACCAATATTTAGAGAAAACTCCAGCTCTGCCAAGTACATTTTAAATTGAACTCTCCTTTCCATAATTCACTTCATCGTAGTAGAACCATCCAGTTTTATTTTTTCTATGAAATTTATTTCAAATTCCTCTTTTCCCTTTTAAAAGCATTTATTTCCCTCCCTTTTCTTGTTTTACCATCGCCACTCTGTTGATTGATTCTACTCAATTGAAGAGATAACACTGTTACAGCAATTTGCGAACAGTCTCAACATCAGCATCAGGCTGAATCTAATTTACATCTAGCAATAGAAAACAAGTCGAGTCGTCATGACTGAACCTGAGAATTTCGAGGAGGATCTCTTCGCTGATCTGTATGTATGACCCAATAACGACAAATCGTTTCACGAAGCATCAAATCTCTTCGTGGAAATATTCTCATTTTCCCATCTTAACAACGCGTTTGAAAGTTTTCATGGATTTGGTAACTAACCAATGCACTATATCAGGTATACCGAAGATGATAATGCTGCAAAACCTGTCGCCGAACCTGTACCTGAAGTCGCTGCACCACCACCGGTAGCGGAACCAAAGGTCGAACAAGTTGAGCAAAATGAATATAATGGAGCTGCAGACGAGGACCAACAAATGTATAACGGTGAACAAGATGCGGAGGAGGATATAGATTTTAATTTGGGAGCTGGAAATGGGAATGGAAATGGTTACGATATGCCGTCAAATAATCACGATGGACATGGACCTGGAATCAAGGAAGATGGGTAAGATTGCAGAATTTTTCTTTTAGTATACAATTCACGATGATACGGCGCAATTGGCGCTATGACTGTAGCCTTGACCGAGCTCTGCATTATTCCCAACACATAATACGAGATTTTGGAGAAGTCATTGATGGAAAGGCGAGGACGTGGTACAATTGGGGATTGGGGAAGAAGAAGAACAACAACGCCGAATTTGAGTTTGGGGTACTTCTGAAATTGGAATGGCGAATGAACTTGGGAGCTTTTGTTGGATTCAAGCGGCGATATACTGGGAATACTTGAGCGACCAGGCAATACTCTGTCCTGCCTAAGGATTGGGCCTTGACTGTGGAATGGAGGTCGCAATTGCGAAATTAAAGAACAGGGAGATGGGATGGAGAAAGCTCAGAGTCTTTTAATTTTGAGGAAGATTGGTATACACCTCGTGCATTCGCCATCAACAAGCGGCATAGTCAGACCTACTACTACATAGCCTATTGTCGAGATATTCTTCATAGAGCAACAGAGGACGCAGATAGGCCATAGCCCATAGCTTCGACGCCAGTACTAGCATGACGATAGCAAAAGAGACGATTGTTCTTGGATATCTTTTGGTGCCATCCCGTTCTACCGTTATTGCATGACTCGCTTGGCAATATGTTGAGATGGTTTCTGGATGTGTTTGTACTTCCTGGAATCGAGTCCTCAACCACTCGTCTAGGAAGTCATCGCATTGCAATTACGGCATCAATGAAGCCCAATGCTCCTTTGCTTGTTCGCTTCGCCCGCAGCCGTTTAGCAGCTGTCCAATCACAGAACCCCCGGAAATGAATGAGGAATGGAGTCTACACAAATACCCGAGATGCGAAACCAACCCCGGAAAAGCCTCGATAACACCCGAAGTACCCTAGCATGGGACTGTTTTGATAACCATTTCTTTATAAACATGTAGATGAGTGCCATGCTGACTTTTGATGGTTTAGGAAGATGTTCATTGGTGGATTGAACTGGGAGACCACAGATCGTAAGACGACCTTAAACTAATACCCCCTGCATATACTAATTGTACATGCAGAATCATTGAAGGAATATTTCTCACAATTTGGCGAAGTGCTTGAATGTACTGTCATGAGAGATGGTGCATCTGGTCGCTCTCGTGGATTTGGATTTTTGACATTCAAAGATGCAAGAACAGTCAATATTGTCATGGTAAAGGAACATTACCTTGACGGCAAAATCGTAAGATCTGACTCTCAAACTTATTACAACTCCTCAACTTTCTATCCGTAGAAACATTCCAACTCTACTTTCCAGCTGAAAACACTGGCTAACACGTATACTTGAAGATTGATCCTAAGCGTGCCATTCCAAGAGATGAACAAGAACGTACTAGCAAAATATTTGTTGGTGGTGTCAGTCAAGACGCCACTGAACAGGATTTCAAAGAGTACTTTATGCAATTTGGTCGTGTCGTTGATGCTACACTTATGATGGATAAAGATACTGGCCGACCAAGAGGCTTCGGATTCGTCACTTTCGACAGCGAATCCGCTGTTGAATCCTGTCTTGAGCAACCCCTCGAAATTCTAGGAAAACCAATCGAAGTCAAGAAAGCCCAACCTCGAGGCAACATGCGCGAAGAAGAAGAAGCGCGAGGTGGTGGAGGTGGAAGGGGTGGTCGTTTCAAGAAGGGGGGGAACTTTAACGAAGAACCACAAAATGTTAATCAACAACAGCAGCAGCAACAGCAACAAGGAAACCAGATGACACCAGGTGGTATGACTCCTCAATTGATGGCTCAGTACTGGCAACGTATGCAACAGTACTTTGCTCTTATGCAGCAACAAATGGCGATGGGTGGTGGTCGAGGAGGTATGCCTGGTGGTATGCCCGGTGGAATGCCCGGTATGAATCCAGCGATGATGGCACAGATGGCCCAGATGCAGCAAATGCAACAAATGCAGCAGCAAATGCAAGGCGGTGCAGGAGCTCGTAGTCAAAGTCCTCAATCTCCCAACGCCGGCATGGCCGCAATGGCTAGTATGAATCCTGCTATGATGCAGCAAATGCAGCAGATGCAACAAATGCAACAAATGCAAGCCATGGGAGGAGGAGCCGGTATGGGAGGTAACTACGTAACTGGCGGTGCGACCAATCCTGGAGGTAGAGTGGGAACTCCAGGCTATAACGCATACGAGCAACAGATGTTCGAGCAGCAGAAATACGAACAACAGCAAATGCGCCGCGCCCAACGCGATCAATCGCAGTATGGAAGCCAAGGCGGATATGGTATGGGTGGACCAACTAGCTGGGAGGGAATGTATGATGATGTCCCACAGCCGGGAGCGGGTAATGGTGGAGGTCGTGGTGGATTTGGTGGTAGTAGGGGAGGAGGAAGCCAGAGAGGAAGTGTACCACCATCTCAGACAGGTCCGTTGAGCGCACCTCCTGCCAATGCACCGACAGGACCGAAAAATGCCGGAAAGCCAGGAGCGAACTATAGAGGTGGTGGACGAGGTGGCTCGAGAGGTTTCCACCCTTACGCTCGAGGCTGATCATTCTCCTAATCTCAATCTTTTCGACTAAATGCGATCGATCAAATATCATGCGACACAATTAGCACATGGCGCTACAGTTGCCATACCCGACATTTACATAGCCATTTCGAATCAGGATGGACTCTTGCTTTGCGATTGCAATACACGCGCGACCTTTTTCCGGCCACACACATTTTCCTCCTTCTACCCTTCCCAGTTCTTGATTTTCTTTTGTTTCATTGAGGGTAAATAATGGGGTCACTTGTATTAGGTATCCACCGAATGTTAGGGAGGATACCTAATACTATGCACGTAAAACTTTCGGAGAGCATCAATGGGAGGGACAAAAATTGTACATTAAATCAGCAGCAGATCAGCAAGGCGGCATTGAGCAAATATTTCTTCATGAATTTTATGGATTTTGTGAAGTGAGGGATTGCTTGTTTGTTTTGATGCGCCAGCGGATGCAATAATTCTCTTATAATAACCAAACTAAATCTTCAACAAGTTCTCAATTGCCGACTTGTGCAACTATATTTTAGATTTATAATGTCCAAATGCCAAGTAATTATTGAAAGTGCTTTCATTAGAATTGATAACGAATCAGGTTTGATATAGATTTTTGGAAGGTTAAATAGTGAGAGAATTATTGCATTTATTCATACTACACCTCGTATATGTCCAGCAATACTAGTTGAATGACCATAGCTACGCAGCAAAGGTTTCGTTTGATCTTGGTAGTCACTCACAACTATTGTGCTTATATCTAACGACGTTAGGCCGAATGGAAGAGTATCTAACTTTCCTAGATCCCTACTCATAATTTGGTAAAACCACCTTCGGGCGGTTGCAACCAATTCCTCTCATCATAAACCCACCCATCCTCCCCCTCAATCACATGGAACGTATAAATGATCCTCCCCTTACTACTCGTATTCCTCTCACTCTTATGCAACAAATTCCCATGAATCAGCACCAAATCCCCCGCCTTCACCTCCCCAAACACATAATCCCCCACTGCATCCTCCCTTACCTTCTCATCCTCCTTAACCTCCAACCCCCTCGGAAATCTCTCACCCTCATTATCCACAAATCCCGTACCGCCCTCCGTCCTCACCAACCTCTTTCCCACCGCACAACTCTTATGACTCCCCGGCCAAAAACTCAAGCATCCATTCTCGCGCGTCGCATCCTCTAACGCATACCAGAACCCCACCGCGCTCGGCGGATCAGTGTATAAGAATGTGGAATCCTGATGCGCGCCTACCTCGCCCCCGATTTCTGGGTTCTTGCAGATTATCATGCTTTGGAGGCATTGGGGCTTTTGCAGGCCGAGGGAGCGAGCGATCGCGGATGGGGAGTGCGTTTGTGTGGAGGGAGTGAGGAGTTTTGCGAAGGGAGGTGAGAGCGTGTGCAGGGAGTGTCCGATTTTGTTGATTGAGAGATGTTTGGGTTTTAGGAGCTCGCCGGTGGGTGAGAGTGCGTCTGGTTGTTGTTTGTTAGCATATTTTTAGGTAGCCCTTGATTTCAAATCCCTTTCTAGCTCTTTCTCTGCAACTATAACCAGGAAACAAAAGGAAAGTCCTTGGCACGGCTTAAAACATACCCCCCTCGAAGAAAAACCTAATCTTATCCCCACTCTCGAGAAAATAGCTATCGCCGACGTGTGCCTCATCACTATCTTTCCCACCAGTAACAAACTTCGTCATGGGATGATCTTCCAGCGAGAAATTGTTAAGCATGGAATGCGTTTCGGATAATAGCGTAGAGACAGTTTCGGGGGAGAGTGCACCAGGTATTATGAGGTAGCCATCGGTATTGAAGGTTTGGATTTGGTCGGCCGTGAGACCGCCAGAAGGGGAGGAGACCATTATCAAGAGATGATTTGATAGTAGACAATTGTTGGATGTGTGTGGTATTATGGATGCCTTGTGTAATTTCTGGAGTTTATAAATTTATTAAAAAGTAAGTATACTCAACACAGTTGTCGAGGTATAAGTGGGATCAGTCCAGAATCAAGAATTTTGCTTATCGACATTTCCCCTCATTGATAAGCGTTCGGCTTCCGGCTTGCTGTACAACCTTGAGATCTGGGCCCAGGCCAACCATGATTGTCATTGTTGAACAAAAATTTGAGAAAACCATTAGAATTCGTGTAAAACGAAATTAAAAAATTCGGCAAAAGTAATCAAATGCTGCCAGTGAGGTTCGAACTCACGCATCTTTCGATAATGGTGATTAGATATCTCTTTCGAGAGAACTTAAAACCATCGCCTTGGACCACTCGGCCATAGCAGCTTTTTTTGATTGGTTAACTGTGATAACGCCTTATTTTATTATATATATGAAAAGGATTTTTGAGTCTACAAATATCAAGTCGTGAAAATTCTGCCAATCAACAAGCCAGTAACATTTTCAAGGTGGGTCTAGATGGACCGTGCGTGGAATTCTAGGTGACCATTTTGTTTCTAAGTGAGCCACTTCATCTCCCGGTGAGCTCTCCATTCTACGGTGTAAAATTCTTGGAATATCTTGATTTTTGAATTGGACCACTCTTATTGCGCTAATGTCTACAACATTCAAAATGATCGAAGGACATATTAATAAATTTCTTGAAGCGTCAGAAGCACCCAAGACGTTTTGCCCATCAGCAGTAGCTTGACTTCTTACACCTCATGAACTCGAAGCTGCGGATCTTCATGGCGGCAGGCTATACCACAAATACACGCGATGTATTATTTACCATGAGAGTTAACAGTGAACTATATATTGTTCAAGGGGATCTCGGGACAGGGCTAAAAACATTCGTTGGACCCATCAGAGTTGACATTGTTCAGCTTCGTGCAGGCATTTTGAAACCCTTTTTTTTTTGGCACTCCCTGGTAAGAACCAACCTCCGGGGTCGATTTACGCATACACCTACTTGCTCCTACGAAAACATGCCAAACTTTTTCTTTTTATCCTCATCGGGACCTTGAGCTTCACGTATATCTCAAGGCAACTGAACTGAAGGGGGAACGTCGATTTAAATTGCTGGGGTTAGGGATTGAATCTGGAGAATATTTCGTGTTTTCGTTAATGGATGTATTTGTACTTTTTGAGCGTTTTGCATACATCTGCACAGTGCTTCTTATCAATGCTTAACAAATGGCTGATAAATCATGATGCAAAGAGCAGGGGTGGTTCAGCAATTTGCATATCCAGCTTAGGAAGCAAGCCCTTCGGGACACGATAAATACTTCTACTTAGTTCCTGGTATCCTTGCAGAAGTGAAGTAACCTTTTTCTTTTTCATCTTTCAAATCATGGATCGTTCTACAAAATCTACAAAATCTTCAGTGCAGACAATCACAGCTACAGATGCGGCAGCAAATGAAAGCATAGTTACGAGCCTCCCACCACCTAGATCTCGCGGGCGTCCCACAAAACCACCCTCGCAGAATGTAAAAATCGATGTATTGCACTATCCTTTTCTAGCTATCTATTCTCTGGCTTCATTCGTAACTTCGATTGCCCAAGCTAGCACTGACATTGATGTAGATGCAACGGTCACGAGTGCGACGTGCCCAGAAAGCTTTCCGCATTCGCAAAGAAATGCATGCGACGTTTCTAGAAGGACGGGTCAAAGATCTAGAGGATGTGGTGGAGAAGATGAGTGATGTGTTTATCAAACTCAGCGATGACGTCCTCGGCCAACCTGGCACTTCTACAGAAGCCAAAGAGACGCTGAGATGCGGCATGGAGCAGTTCTTGGACTTGGGACGGCGTGCGATTGCTGGGGAAGAAAACATAGGCCAGCCAGGTTCCGAATGCATGGAAACGGAAGAAATGATTCGGGAGTGCGAATTGCAAGAAAACGAGTCTTTCGGTGGCGAAATGGAGCTTCAAGATCCGGGAAGCGGTCTTTTGGGACCCCAAACATACACAGCTCCACTGGCCGATTCGCTTGATTTCTTCCCACTTGCGTCTCAACCTACTCCGACCTTTCGACGTTTTGAATGTCCCAGTTCCCAACAGAATAGTTCACTTACGACACAATACCCCGATCCTGTCGTTTTATCATCCGGAATGGCTCATCACCAATTACAAGCACCATCGCCATTCCCAGAATACTCACTTTTTCACAACCTTCCCCAAAGTTCCCGAAGTGGCATCAGCGCTATTCCATACATTCTCGCTGGCCGCGATAGCTTTTCCGCTCATCTCTATTTCACCACTATAGTATTTGTCTTTCGCGCCATTCGTGGTGAGCCCGGCTACTCAGAGTCGGCCAACTTCTTTTTCCGGCATAAACTTCGATACGGTCGACGCGCTAGAGTCATCACTGTAGTTGGTGATGTTGTAGATACGATGCTTGGAGGCGGTGGTCGTATTGATACTGATACGGCTTATCCAGATCCAAGGATCCCACGTGACGGTAGACAGGAGGATATGGAAGACGAGGAAATCAAAAAGTTAATATTGAAGGATATCGAGAGGGAGGGGGACCAAGAAAATGATTATTTGAGTACATGGGAAGTGGAGGAATATCTGAAAAGTAAATGGAGATTGAGGATTGATTCGACTACTGTGAAGAGATTGCCAAATGGTATTGAGGCAGGAGGCTCTGATCCAAGGTTATTTGCACCGACGATGATAATGGGTTGGGGGGATAGAGACGGCGTATATGATACAAGGGATTTGGTGGAAAAGTTGAAAGGGAGAGCTGTTACGATTGGAGAGGGCCCCAGATGGGCGAAGAGACATGTGGACGAGGTTGTGAGAGGATTCTTCGACTTTTGAATACTCTGGAAGGCAAGTGTGACGATAGTGTACCACACTTCACAATCGATGACTGGGCATATTTATAAGATATAGTCATCTGAAAAGTCAGTATAAGATACTGTCCGGCAATCTGTACCATATAGGGCTTTAGAATATTATTATTTGAAGAATTAGTATAAGATATTGTTTAGTAATTTGCATTATATAGAGTTTCAAAATAATATCATCTAAGAAATCAATATAAAATACCATCCAGGAATGTGCATCATATAAAACTTCAAAATACTATTCAGTAATTTGCACCATATAGGATTTAGAATACTAACATCTTGAAAATTTGTCTAGAATATTAATAATAGCACACGGCATTCACATCTTAATGCTAATACTTCTGAAGATCCCGTCCAGCGAATCACTTTTCGGCTTCCGAAAACAGTTTCCGCATTTCAATAACTCAACATGCCTCGATTCACAAATGTCGTCTCATTCAATGACTTGCACTAAAGATATAAGGAACTCTCACGTTCTCTCAACTCCAAAATTCATCATCCTTCTAATAACGATTCTCTCAAAGATGGCTACCCTCGAAACACTATCAACCGAGCTAAAAACCGAAATTCTGCTGAATTTAGCCGGCATCGAAGACCTAGATGCACTTGTGCATGCGTCGCCCTCATTCCATCACGCCTACCTTGGCCGGCGCCAGCATTTTTTATCCTCGGTCCTCTCTACTGAACTCAGCCCCTATATCCTTTACGAAGCTCACATCATCTCCAGAGCCGCCAAAACCGAGGATTTGCAGGATTCTTCATTCATAGATGATGTGATGCAGTTACACGAAGATTATTGCAGTAGGAGAGAACAACCATCCTTGCTAGTCACCGATATCCCCTTGGAAGACCTCATCTATATAGCTAGGTTGGTTCCGGTTATTGGTTGCGCATACTACGAGTTTGCTGATTCGCTTCTGGAACGTCAACTTGCTTTTCAAACCGATCCAGACGGTGAGGGCAGCATAGCAGAGTATGTATTCTGGCGCGTGTTGCTGTTCTGCGTCATGTTCGATGACTGTGATTTGCCACCTCCCTGGCGTGGAAATTGGACAAAAATTCCATTGGAAATT
>JWJA01005326.1:0-15265 GCA_000812885.1 Lanzia echinophila
GTTTCCAATCAAAACAAGACCTGGTATAGCCAGGTTATGCCAAGCCAGCCCAGAGCAAAGAATGCAATGAAGACGAAGATGAAGACTGTGGCGACGTATGCAGGTGCTTTGTAGGTGTCTGTTACTTGCGAGAGGCAGACACCGATCACGAGGGATGAGGTACCCATTCCTAAAGCACCGACGATCATCATCTTGCGGCGGCCGAAGTGGTCGACAACAAAGAGGGCGAAGATGGCGGCTGCAAGGTAGAGCGTTCCGTAGCATGCGGTTAGGAGACGAGCGAGGGAGGGAGAGAAACCAAGAGAATCTTCGAATACGGTGCTGTGGAGTGTTAGTATGTACTAGGTGAGGAGTGGTACGGCGTGGCACTTACGTGGCATAATAGGTCACAAGATTAGTCCCGCCGATTTGCTGGAATAATTGAGATGTATATGCGATAGTCACCCGCCAGCGATTCATCTCTGGACCCGAACCATAGAATTCTTTACCAGTGAGCTTCTGACCTTTGGTGATGGCAGTGACTCGCTTCAACTCTGCGACTTCTTCTAGGATGACTGGATTGTCAGGTTGACATTTTTGTAGTCGGCATAGGATTTCGATAGCTTCGACATCTTTATCTTTCTTACTATAGGTTTGTGTTAGTTTAGATCGTAATCAAATTGGTCGGGGAACTTACAGCAACCATTTTGGTGACTCTGGAAGAGCGAGAATTCCAACGAGTAGGATCATGCCAAATACTGCTTGAAAAGCAAGCGGAAATCGCCATTGGAATGACCCGTATTGAGTTACGAAGTAGAAACCATAATTGAGCCAATATGATACCATAACTAGTTGCAATTAGTCAAATGGCATTCTCTTAACGTGAGGGTATACTTACTGCCCCCAGCAATCAACGCTCCCTCAAAAAGAACCAAGAATCCTCTAATCTTCGGCGGGGCCATTTCACTCTGCCAGACCGGAATTGAAGAAGTATTCATCCCGTTGCCAACTCCTGTCACAATTCTCCCTACGATCAATTGGGCCATTCCCTACATTCAGGTCAGCATTCTGTATGATATGGCTTGTCTTTGAGGCGGCCATAACAAGGATCCACAACCAAAGGAGAGCTTGCTTACAAAACTAGATGCCTGAAGTGCCGTGCCTGCCAACATGATAACAGTGCCAAGCAACACAGCTCTCTTTCTGCCGAGTCGATCACCATATGCGATGATAAAAAACGATCCCAATAAACATCCAATTTCGTAGATAGCGACGACCAGAGCCTGTATTGCTCCCATTTTGTTCATTGGCGCCATCTGAGGGAAATATAAAAGGAAGTTGTCTTCCGTAATGATGCCTGACATGATGCCCTCTAATCAAAGGTTAGCCGGGTTATCATGTTTATAGATTCAGGAGCCCAATGTTCAAGTCCCAGTCACTAATTCAAATTACAAGTAACAGGCTTGCAAATTCGAATCAATGCGATTGCTGAGTGGAGTTGTAACATTGAATTGAGTGACTGAGATTGGTTGAGATTTTGGAAAGCGGTTCATGTATTGCTACACTTTCCGGTGGCAGGGTTCGAAGAGACTTACGGTCATAACCAAAGAGTAGGAATCCAGAAGCTGCAGTTGCGCATATCAAAGTTTCGAGGGCCTTCCCTTGGACAGCGTTTCCAAGGAATCCTGTGTGACTGAGTAAACCCATAGTTAAAGAAACACTTTCGATTACAGTGAGTGTTGAAAATGGTCTGATGTTGAGAGTAATTTCGAACTTCTTACACGGGGATGCGAAGGGACTTATGGGGTCTGGGGAGCACTATTCTCCTCGACTCAATACGGAGAGACCCATATAAAAGATAGCGGAAAGGTGACATAGTCATGATAGATTTTCATTCTGGTGGACCCTGAGATACAGTGTAAACCATTATCCGGTGTGACTGCCATTTTCAATTGTGGTTGTGCCTTCGAAGTATGATATCACAGCGTAAAAAGATTACAAATGTGGAGGGAGTTATGGTACATCGCTGATGTATGATTTCGGAGTAGAGGGGCCAAAGTGTCGGCGGCACTACGGTCTCAATACCCAAACCCCAATAAGATGGCGATCTTATGTGGAAAAAATGGATATGCCGGGATGATGTGACTGACATCCCGCAACTAGTTGGAGTCATGAAAATACAGTAGGTTCTCAGAAACGGCATTTGTCTTTTGCAATCAATCAATCGAGATGTCGGTACCACCAAGATACTCCTGGTGATCTAAAGCCGACTTTCGTTTAATAGAGTTTTTGGATGGAAATAACTCTCTCCACACGTATTTTGCTGCTAACGCGAACAACACCAAATATACTACGGCTGTGATTAAGCTTATCCAAGGCCCACAAAACTCCAACCCAGTATTGAATTTTCCTGGTTCAAATTTCATAGGGTCTGATATCATCTTGCATTTGCAAGCAGAATCCTTACAATGGGCTCTGTAAAACATAACATTCGGTAGATGTACCCGTATCGGTTTTTTTGGTGCGCATCAAGATTAGAATCGAAGGATAGGCAGTCTCCAATGAAAGGTTTCTTATTACTGCACTCTTGTTCATCTCTTGTGCGCCTCACCGACATCAAAATACAGTACAAGGTGTATGAAGGATGAATACACCCATTTGCTAAAAAGAGAGAAATATGGGTATGGAATGGGGACCACAAAGTACCAACTACGGGTACATATGTCGTAACAATGGCTTCAGTGAACATCGCGATCCGTTTCTTCTGTCGTAGTATTCATTCTCCACTTAGAGACCAGGTATGTACGTAGATTAGTTCGAAACCATTGTGAGGAATAATTAAGTGTCAGTATAACACCTGGAGAGATATAAGGACAAACTCCCCATTCCAATTAAAAGGGAGACGAAGACAAATGTCTGAGAATAACAAAAATGCTCTAGAAACGCCTGAGGTGGTGATAGTTGTGTGAAGATAGACAAATGCCACCATTAGATACTATTAGCATATCAATACAAAGCTCTAAATCTGCCTTCAGATAAACAGTCAATCGTGCATCTCCTTGATCGACTTTATCAAGAATGAGTAGCTTATAAAAATCACAGAGAAGTTATCGACTTAGTTTGGGGTATCTGATAAGATTCTATTTTTCGAAACTCCGCCGCAATGCTATATGAGATTCAAATCCGTCGTGATATCACTTGCCTTGCTTCCGCTGTCTTCGGGACTTCGCTTTTGTACTTTCCGAAGCCTTTTCTGTGCTCTCAGAAACATCCTTAGGCTTCTCACTGGCAGCTTTCTTCTTTTCTTCCGCCTCTTGCTCTTTCTTCTCCAAGGCCCTTCGAACGGCTTCCTCTCTTTCTACCCTTTCAATGAGCTTCTCAGTACCCTCCCATAATGTCTTGGCAATTTTCTCATCCCTGATGTCAACCCTGGCAAAATCCATTTCGCGGCATTCTTTGATCAACTTCCCTCCGGGACCTCGTTCTAGTGCTGCCTCCATAGCGGCATGAGAAATGCTCTGTGCTCCTTGTTGGGCGCTTTTCACCAGCAGCCAAACAGTTTGCCAGAAAATAACATATAATGCCAAGCCCCAAAGTGTACCCCGCGAGAACCATCTTCTTAGTCCTGGTGTGCGGGTATAGCCTGGATCAACAAATATTACTCTGGCATTCGAAGGAGCTCCATCGGGTCGTTTGTATGCATCAAGATGCTTCTGAAAAGCTTGCCCGAATATCATAAGTGCCAACTTGCTGCGTGCGTACGCCTTGGAAGGACTCCATTCTTTCTTTTTCATCGCATCACTACCATCTCCGATTGGTGGACTCTTGATATATGTTGAACAGGTCGTAAATATGATCCGTACATCTCGGTCAGGAGGTTGCGCACGAATTGCTGGACTAAGGATGCTAAGAAGGTGGAAATTCGCCAAATAGTTCACCATCCATGTATCTTCGATACCTTCCTCTGATATCACACGAGGTCGTCCAGCTGGAGTGAGTGTAGCAGCACAAAGTATGATCATATCTAAACGTCGTGGTGGTGCATTATCGATCCATTTCGTAGCAAACTGTCGAATGCTGAACAAGGATGACAAATCGACTTGTTCCGCATAAATCAATTCGTTGTTTGTTTGTTCTCGTAAATCTTCGATATAGTCGACGAGGAATGGGTCAGACGCAGGCTGATGCGTGAGAAGGATAATCTGTGCCCCTCGTTGTGCAAGATCCCGTACCGCTGCTGTTCCTATACCAGATGTACCTCCCGTTACCATAACCACCTTCCCATGCATCTTCCTGTCCGCGAAATTCGTTGCACCTGCCGAATACCATTTTATAGCCACAATAAGTAGTACAATTGGAGCTATTTTGACCGCTGTCCATAGGTCCGGGAGATAGGGGATCGTAACCTCTCCCACTACGACGTTTGCAATGAAATCGATAGGCATTTCTGAAGGAAAGTATGGAGATTCGAAGATTGGTAGATTGGTTGCTCAGCTCTTAACATATCATATCTTATTGGCATGAACATCTCCCAGAAGGAATTGTGTACAAAAAAAGTCGAGACGGAGCTTCTTGAAATATTATTTATAAACTTTCAATATTTCTATATTTGTCCCCTATCATAAAATGTTGTGGGTCAGCAAGGCTGTGGCGTCAACGTGTGGCGCTTGCTATCTTAGTGTATTTTACCCCTGCAGGTAATTGATTATCGATTCCACTACAACCTCGCACATCACTCAACCATCGTAACCAACAACCTAGGCACATAGATATAATGACGGACGATGAGGATACATATGAAATACCACTTCAAGACCAGAGGGTATTTGGAGCTGGCCTCAAAAGGAAACGTATTCAGTTTGTTCCGTCCTCTACAATTCAACCTACCCCACCACAATCCTCGGGTACACCTTCCACATCTATTAGTGATTTCTATCTCAAACTAGTGCTTCCGAAAGAATCTTTGGCTTCAACAATTCCTTCGCCAGTGCCCACAAACCCCTCGACGAGTCCTCCTTCCGAATCGTTCATGCCAGCGTCGGAACCGCAAATATGTGAAGTTTGCAGTCTGCCCATCGCCATGAGCACAGAAGCGTCCCCGGACTTATTAAGCTTTTCGGAACCAACGCCCTCTTCTTCCTCGAAATCAAAACCGCACGAAGCTTCTCTCGCACATCAAGTTTGCCTTTCACATTCACATCCGCCTTCGCATCTTGATAGGAATAGAAAAGGCCTCGCATATCTCTCCTCATATGGTTGGGATCCAGACTCACGTCAAGGACTTGGCGCAAATGGTCAAGGTATTCAGTTTCCAATCAAAACAAGACCTAAAGATGACAAGTTGGGCATTGGTGTTGTGCTTCCCAAAGAAGGTGAGAGGAGGAAGAAGGAAAAAGTAGAAAAGCTTGATGCTGGGAAGGTTCGGAAATTGCACGAAAAAGACAAGAGGAAAGCCGAAAAACTAAGGGAAATGTTCTATAGGAATGATGATGTGGAAAGATATTTAGGTGGGGGGTAGAAGAACTTAAGTGCCAATGTCTCTTCATCATATTTGAGCAAGGGATATCTGGTGACTTCCTTCAACAGCAGTTCTAGGCTCGTGGCATCCGAATCTCTCTACTACACAGTCGCCAGCTCACCTAACGACAGACATGATAGCTCTTCATTTAAATGCCTAATCTTACCTCGTCCCCATCATTCGACTTACAGAGATTGTTTTTGAGATATAGTCAGCCTATGATAGGATCTGTTGTTCAATTCATTAACCCAATGCACAGAACCTAGAAAGACTGCAACTTCATGTGATGCTGTGCCGGAAAGTCAATTTCGGTTCTTACTTTTCGGATTCCACCAACAGCTAGATATAAGCATGGCCCGCACTCCCATATTTATAACTTTCATGATACATGATAGCCTTATTCCGGAGTTCGATGTATAACATTCTAGAAGTATATTATGTGAGGGAGACGAGAAGTGAGTATAGTGAATTTTTTCAAACGGAAGCTGATGCGCCAACCATACCATACTGCCATGACACCACTGCATGCATGTTTCAAGTAGGAGTGCCCCCTGCTAAGCTGAATGCCTAGTAGGTATGTATGTACCTGGTTGTTTCATAAGTTTTATCTACACTCTTATACTAATACCGTATATGATTTGCTCTTTCTCTCTTCTTAATAGCAATATTTCATGTTATATGAATTCATTTTAATACTTTGCAATTGTAAGTTAAAATGCTCATAAATTCCTAAATCAAAAAACAATGGGAGGGCACAGTACGTACCCGCATCATGGGTGAAACCTTGGAAGGCAAACAAGCTACCTACCCTTACCTAGAAATTTCCATCTGATCTATCTCCAACTCATTCTTCTGTAATATTCTCATCTCATCTCACCTTTAAATATTCACTGAAATATTCACTCATTCAAGTGAGTTTACTTTGATTACCCCGCTCTTGCTCACTATGGTCTTGAAATAAAGATCACCTTGCTCTACTAGCTGTAACGCAGTTTATCTTGTTACTCCTCACCTTTGAGATTTATTCTGTTTTGATAGCATACTCCAATTCTTCTCTTCCCTTCTTACTTTACCTTCACCTTTCCTCGACTTTCTTTTCCTGTTCGCCCTCTTCTAGATTTTCACAACAATAATAGAAAGACCACAATCTTCTCCTCGCAATCACCCTTCAACGAATCAACAAACCAATAAAGAATCTAGAGATATCTACCTGAGCTTCATAATGGAGATCGAAGCTCTAGATGATTTACCTCAAACGCAATCCATAACAACTGCTCTACGAAACATATGTCGTGACTATCCAGCAGGTGGCGCCATTCTACGCGAGCTTCTCCAGAATGCCGATGATGCAGGCGCTTCTGAAGTTGTAAGTATCCATCTATCTGCATCTTGAAATGCGCATTACTGATTTTCTTCCAAGAAATTTGTGCTTGATAATAGCCACTATGCAAAACAACCTCTCATAAAAGATGATCTGGCTCAATATCAAGGTCCAGCTCTACTTTCTGCAAACAACGCGACATTTTCCGATCACGACTTCCAGAGTCTCAGCCAACTTGGTGACTCGCTGAAACTTTTAGAGGCATCGAGCACAGGTAGATTCGGGAGAGGATTTAGCTCTGTATGTAAAGATCAACCGATTCATCACCATTTGTTAACTTTCCGTAGGTGTACAATTGGACGGATTCTCCAAGCATTGTTTCTCGAAATGTCTTGCAGATCCTCGATCCCCACAACAACAGTGGTAAGAGGTACGATTTTGTTAAGAACTCAGAGCAAGCGGGAATGAAGAACCAGATGTCTGCTTTCCAAAAAGTGATGCAACCTTTGAACCAACCGCTGGATGGCACGATCATTCGAATACCATTACGAGATTCTTCCCAGGCCAAGACCAGCCAGATTTCAAAAAAAGCAACGTCAGTTACTGAGATGGCAACTGTTCTCAAGAAATTTGCAGAGGATTTCTCAAATGGCGGATTAATATTTATGAAAAATGTTGCGAAGATTGTCATCACTTCAGAAATCACTGGACCGATTGTCATCGAGGTTATTGATCCTGACAAGGTCAAGTCGTGAGTCTACGCTTCAATCTGTATCTCTTTTTTTTACTAACTATCTGCAGGAACAAGACTCTGGTCAACCAAGCGCATAATCTCGCTGAAAAGAATCCGTCAAATACGTTTGATAAGTCATTTACGGTAACTATTCAATACGAATCTCGCGAAGAGACAATCAGGACATCTTTCATGGTTCATCACAGCATTCGAGGTAGTTCAATGACTCGGGAAATCCGTGATTGGAGCAGAGAACAAAAGCTCGTAAGCTGGGTCGCAGTTGCGACACGCATATCAGTAAGTGTCATTTTCATGTTCAATTGCCTTGGCACTACTTTGATGTGGTTTTACTCCTTGCACAATAAAATTACAGCCTTTCTGGAGGACAAACAGCTGATTACTCGACAGGGTCACGATGAGTCTGTATTGCACGGCTCTCTATTTACTGTTGTGCCATTAGCAATTCCTATCAATCAACCCGTGTACATTCATGGCTCATTCAGCCTCTCCCCTGATCGTGCCAGACTCTACAGATCCCATGATCATAGTTCGCAAGATCAGCTACCCGCAATGTGGAACGAGTGGTTGTTCGACGATCCAATTCCACACGCTTGGGCCGAGTTGCTTGTCGATTTAAGCTCTTCGTTGCCAAAAACACCATCGTACAAGCACTGGCCGCGTGCAATCGATGATGAGAACGATATCTCGAGAAACATTCTGGCGAACATCCTTCATACAACAAAGTCCAGGTCTCTATCTCTATGGTACACCGAGGCTGGTTACGTCTCTGCAGTTTCTGGCTTGTTGGCGAGCGGAGACGAATCAGAGAAGTTGCAGTCTGCCTTGGTAGATGCCCAGGTTCCCGTAGTTGCTGTTCCAAGTCGACTGAGAAGTGCTATTATAAGCAAAGGCATTTTCATGGATCGCAACTTGGAACCTCAGACACTATGCGAATTCCTTGACGATAAGAATAAGCCGGCCGCTTCCTGGGGACCTGATAGCAAGCAAACAATTCTCGAATATATCATATTCGACCTTGCATCATCCGGCCCAGGAAGCAAGCTACCATTATTTCCTTATAAAGATGGAACTTATCGATCGATTGATAGTCAAGTTGGGTTCGTGCACCGTGATGACGATGAAGCTGGTATGTTTCAGTGTGATCCATCACATAATCTTGACCTCGAAAAGTTTTCGGCGTCGATTTTGGATTCACTTCAAGAACGCTTGAAATCATCGACAGTTCACCCTAATCTCCGCTACCGTTCCCCAACTGATCTCCGAGACTACGCTTTGGCGTATGTGTTCAGCAAACTTGACACTGCTAGTGATTCGGTGGATCTGGACCCGGAGCAAGTATTATTTGTTCGTAAACTCTGGTTTTGGATGTCTAGAAACGGTCTTGACTTTTTGGATGTCAGCATTTCCGGTCTTTGGCTACTTCGACTTTCCAATGGCAGGTACAGAAAAGTCAAAGCTCGAAATTGTTGGGTCATATATCCACCTCCCGGCCCTGTTGGCGAAGTCGTACAAAAGCTTGGTGCATCTCCTTCCAACACCAATAAACCAGTGGTATCAATGAACCGGGAAGATATTGACACCGAGATTCTGGCTGCATCGGAGACAGCTGAAGGATTCCAAGTGCGCGATGGCCAGAGAGTCAATATCTTACTTCACTGGTTGAGCGAAATCGATGGCATCCTCGAGGAGGCGTCCGACCGAGATAAAAATATCATCATTGAGCACATCTCGAGGCTCCTGAACCAGGAAGGCCAAAAGTCTGCATCTGACAACCTGGTCAGCCTGCGCAAGCTACCTATCTTTCGTAGATTGGTGTGGCATAAAAAACCCGCTCAGGGTTTGCCAAGTAATACATGGGTTCGACTTGGCGTTCACCGAAGACCAATAGGCCTAGTTCACAAACAGATGATTCCCCTTCCCACTTTCGAGAATTTCCAATTCGTTGAAGCATATTCTCCATCGGTCCGAAACATACTTCGCTATCAGAGGCTAGGACAATGCAAAACCATGATTGAAATCTTGCAGGAGTATATTGTACCTGCGTGGCAGGGTAAACATTCATGTGAGTGGCAGGAATCATCCAAGGAAAATTCTGCACAATTAATCCTTCGCTCCTATTCTCAATTTCCCAAAGAATTCCAAGATGAGGTTTCGCGTTTGCCAATCATACGAACCCAGCGTATTGATGGAACACCCACCGCCAAATTCTCTACTGCTTCGATTCTGGTTGATCCGTTGATGAATTTAATCACTGGTTTATTCTTCAATGACGAGGAAGTATTACCAACCGATGCAAGCTACAACGAATTCCGATGGCTTTACAAGGAATTTGGCTTAAGGTCTATTATCGACGAGGATATGATTTATGAGAGGGCTCGAAAATATGCTCACAGCTCTAATCCTATCCAAGAAGTGCGCTCTCGCGCGTTTCGCCTTCTGAAATTGGATTGTTGCGCAATAACAAATATTACCAAGAACAAGCAGTTTAGAGAACTAAAATGGCTGCCTGTCATTCTTCCTGATGGTCATGAGACCTTAAGAAGCGCAACTCAGTGTCGCGATGATGAAGACAAACTTCACGCAGGGACTGTGCTTCCTACTCTCCATTTTATCGTGTCTCCTCTTTGGCGAAAGTTTCTCGGCTGGGACGAACCATTGGCAAACGAAATCTTACTTGAGCAGCTCAAGAATGGCATCATTAAAGAAGATCGTGCCATAATTGGGGCGGTGTTCAAGTATTTCGAAGAGCATTCGCGGGTGAATGCAGTCGCGGGGCACTTGAGTCACTTGAGATGTGTCCCTGCTGAAGATACGTTAACCACGCCGTCAAAGGCGTTCTTTACGGGATGCAGAGGACTTGGCCCTTATCTCGTGAATGTCGACAAGGCATTCGGTGAAGCAAACAAAGGAGTTCTCGGCGCAATAAAACTCCGAAGCAGCCCAGGAGTGGAAGATTTGGTGAATGTTCAAGCTGAGATCGCACAATCTGGATATCCCCTCAAGGATACGGATATTGCTGTGGTGTTGCAAACAATTGAGCTCGCCAGTTCATTCTCCAGGAACCTTTTAAACAATTTGAAGGTGTTGGACCAGGATGGTCTTCTCTGCCCAATTGAGGATGCTGTTNNATAATGACCAGCCATTGTCCTTTGAGATTGTGGAGAAAATCAGATATACAGATTCGCGTATATCCAAGCGAACGGCAAATAAATTGTTAATTGAGCCACTCAGTTCTCGCTTGAAGAAAGGGCTATTGAATCTGGCCGACCAAGATGACGACGAAGAGGAGTTTCATCAGCGAGAGCAAGTGGAAACTAGCATCTCTGATACGCTCGACAGATATCCAGTGGAGACCACTTTTAAAGAATTTCTAGCCAACGCGGATGATACAGACGGTGCAACGAAGGTGGATTGGGTTCTCGACGAAAGATCCCACCCTTCAGATAACCTCATTGACAATCACATGAAGGATTTTCAAGGACCTGGGCTTCTCGTTTATAACGATGGAGGTAAGTAAGCTTGCGCTACTTATGAACATTGCTAATATCTGTTTTCCGTTCAGTCTTTAGCGAAGCAGACTTTGTAGGCTTCAAAGACGTAGGGAGAGGAAGCAAGAGAAACAATGCCTCCACCATTGGGCAGTTTGGCCGTGGCTCGCAGACAATGTTTCACTTCACAGATGTCCCGATGATACTTAGCGGTGAATATCTTCTCATCTTAGAGTGCGTGGCTGATATATCGTTCAAATATGTGTCTATCAATACTGACTACTATTGTAGCCCGCGACAACAGAGTCTCCCTTTCAATTACCGTCGTCAATGGCGTTCGCCTGGGAAGAAGATATTGCTATCCAATCTCAGAAAAGCTAGCCCTAATCAACTAGCTCCATTTCATGGCCTCTGGGGATTCACGGTCGACACAGATTACTTCGAGGGAACAATATTCCGATTTCCGCTACGAAAGTCTAAATCGCCTTTGAACAATGGTGGATGCTACACAGCAGAGACTGTCCGAAAACAATTGGATGGGTACTTCGAAGAAGCTCGGATATCACTGCTATTCTCCAGGCGGATTAAATCAATTTCCTATAAAAGCCGAGTTTCAGAAGAAGTAACTTGGTCTGTGGATAAAGATGCTTCTTTCGGAGACGGTAATCTATGCACACGTTCTGGGTCTATGACTTGCTACGTCAAGAGAAAGACCACACAAGACAAGCTCTGTCTCGGCAAGGATGATTGGTGGGTACATATAAACGTGGACAACGAACTGCCTGATCATATCCCGAAAGAGCGTTCGCGGGTGAGGAAAAACGTGGAGTATGGCATTGCCGCGCTGTTATCTTCCACATTTGATCCAGATATGCCTCCTGTCATGCCGAAGGTTTTCAGTAATCTTCCTTTACCGATTGAGTCGCATCTTCCTGTCCACATACATGCTACGTTCTCGCTTTCCGGTGATAGAAGGTCTCTCAGCACCGGTTCGGACGCCTCTGAGAATTGTGGTTTAAATTGGAATAAGTGGCTGCTTGAAGAGAAGTTAGCGACCGCTTATCTTCATTTTCTTCAAACCCTCGCCCCACAACTTCAACAGGAGGTATACCGATTCTGGCCTCCAGGTCTTGCCAATAATGACAATACCCGACTATTGTGCGAGTCATTCTGGACCAAACTCCCTAGCTTTTCATTTCCGATGTATCCGGGTCGGCGATCACAATCAGGTGATAGGATCATGACCAAATCGGAGGCTGTCTTCGAATTTTTGGAATCGACGACTTCTAAGGTCATGGATCCGTTGCTGCAGAATTTGGTACCGAACCTAGCCGCCACAGTCCCTCCCCATGTGGCTTCCCGCCTGACAGGTATTCATTTCGAACGCATCGATCGGACGAAATTAAGAAAGCTTTTGGCAACTGATGAAGCACACCAATGGCTTAACGGTGCCAATGGCAATGCCTCTCAAAGGCTAATGGAGTCTATTATGCATGAAGTTGTTCCCATCGATTCAACAGAGGATGAACAGCGTGAATTGGAGGGTTGTGCGCTACTACCACTGGAAGATGGAAGTCTGGGAAAACTTAAAAGCTACAAGCCCAATCAATGTTATTACATCGCCAGTGATTCCGAGATACAACTCTTTCCCTTTGCCAAGAGCCTCTTGATTTCACGGCATTACAGGAACAACGAACGTGTCGAAGAACTCGTCAAATGTGGGAAGTTGAACGTCAAGAAGTTGGAGCTTTGTCACATTCAAAATCTCTTATCTAGGAGAGACCATGGGTCGGCACAACCAAGTCAAGAGACAGATGAATGGCTAAAGAAGTTCTGGGAGTATTGGAACAAATCCAAGTTGCCTTCAGATATGGAAGTGATCAAGGCCGAGTTTTTCGCTGGGCAGCCATTACTGAAAGCCATCCACAACGGCATATGGAACTACCGGACTTACTCAGACCTAGAAAAACTACCATCTGTCGTTGCTCCAAAATCAATGCTCAAAACCCATGGTATTATCACAAGTATTCCTGGGCTTCATGTATTTCAACCACAACTGATGCCTCGAAGCATCTCTATCGCCGAAGCATCCCTAGAGGACAGTCTCTCACTCGATCGGTATTTAAAGGCACTAATTACCCTTGGTTCTCGCGATTTGTCTCAATCCGCGAATTTGGTTAAACAGCACCTAACAGACGTTGATGCTATGAAGGTAACTCAGTTTCTGTTAATTTCGTTCGATGCGTACACTAATTTCATATAGGTACTTCAAAATCTTCTCGTTAGCCATACCACAAGAGGTCACAAAAAGTATCTCGAGCTCATGGCGTCGCTTCCTATCTGGCCGGTGGTAGTTCTCCCCCTGTCAACATCACAGTTAAGATATATTCCGGCCAAGCAGGCCAAATACACCAAGCACTCCGACCTTCTTGTTCCATGGTGTCTTAAACTTAGTGAGTTCATTGATTTGAGCCATCTTCCGGTTTCGGCAGATGATTGCCTCAAACTGCTAGGTGCCACCCACGTCGGCGACGAGGAAATGATTCGCGCGTTCGCAACATCGAACCTGCCAGTCCGTCTTGCAACCACGCAACTGGGTGTTTATTCGAAATTCATACCAGAGCTAGCCAGATTATGTCTGCGGAAACCTTCGCTCGAGAACATATTGAAGACTTTGCCTCTTGCCGCAGACAAATCGGGGAATATGCATTTAGCGGGTGATATGTTTGATCACCAGAACGAGATATTCAAGGAAGCATTCCAGGGACAGGAGGCATTATTTCTTCACCCCAATGCAGAGGCTTCAGTTCAGTTCTGGAAATCTATTGGTCTCCGCCATCAACACAATGGCTATTATCACTCTCGTGATTACATCAAATGTCTTCGTGCACTCGCGAGCCTCATCCGCACCAGCAATTATTCGGAACTCGCAGATCTTAATTCGCGCCTATATCGTCGAATGAAGCAGATTATGTCTCTCTTGACCAATCCTGTTTCCACGACAAACAAATTTACTGCTGCTGATTGGCGTTTAGTTGCAGCAGAGCCTGTGTTTTTGGTAAAACGCGGCCATGCCAACGAGCCTGCGTATCGACAAGAGACCATGGCCATAATTTCAGGGATGGACCAGGCAATTGAGCTATCGGCAGTTGTTCTTGATCACCATGCTCCAATCTGCTGGAGTCAGACCCCATTCGTTCTTCTTCAACCCACGAATGAGGTTCTGAGCAAAGCAAATTGCACTGGGAAGCCATCTATGGCCTTTGTCTGGAATCACGTTGAACATTTGATGCAAGTTTCGAAGAACATCGAGCGTGATGATATACCCACTTTCCTCTCAGACCTCTATCAGAGTTATGATTACCTACAAGCCAACCGGTTTGAGGCCAAGGAATACTTCACTCTACACGCTGACACCATTGGACGAAGTAGCATCTGGCTTAATCTAGATATTACGGATCCAAATAGCATCACTGTCGAATATCTCCGGGAATCATGGCTACCAATACAGCACCTTATGCTCATCAGCGCCACCGATGCACCACCATTTTATTTCGTCCGTCCAAATCTCCTACCCTACAATGAATTACTCCGCGATCTAGGTTGCAAGTCAATCCACCATCCACCCGTCAAAGTCGAGAAAATCTCCACCCGATCTCTCGCGGATGCAGCGCGTCAAAAGAGAAAGGCAGGCAAGAAATTCGACGTCGTCTTCATCGCACGAGGCGTTCGATTTCCCGCGCACAAATTCGTTCTGGAGTGTGCCTCGCCCTATTGTGATATAGCCTTCTCACAACACTGGGATCGCGATGAGATCATTCTCGACGAAGAATTCACCCCCCGCACGGTAGCGATGCTGATTGATGCGGCATATGAGGAGCCCATCGATTGGACGGAGATGACGCCCGATATTGACAATCTCAATGATCTAGACGGCAACGACGAGAAGTTGCGTGCGTTGTTGAATCTGCATAAGGGTGCGGATTATTTTCGTATGGTGGGGTTGGCAAATCAGGCTGAGAGGTTGGCGCTCGATCAAAGAAAGGTCTTTGTTAGGTTGGATAATGTGGAGGAGTTTCAGGCGGTGGCGGAAGATGCTCATGCGAATGCGTTTGCGGAGGCTTGTAAGAAGTTTTGTGAAGATCAGAAGGATTATTTGGTGGCGTTGCATAAATATGTGGAGGAGATGTAGATGGAGTTGATAA